>VZRU01002992.1:172056-209589 GCA_013398155.1 Pedionomus torquatus
TTTTTTTTTTTTTTTTTTTAAATTGTTATAGGCTTGTGGGGGCTCTAAAATTGGAAGTTTACCTCAAAGTCCACTTGGGCCCTGTTTGCCTGAGGGCCATGCGGGCCCAAGGGGGACAGATTTCGGTGCGAGGCTGTTGCTGGAGTGGGGAGAGGCCTGGGCGGGTGTGGTGATGGGGGGGCTGTGCTGACCTCTCCGCTTGTTGCTGGGCTGGTGCGGTGATGGGGGGCAGTCNCCTTGTTGAAGTACTCGAATTGCCACTGAAGAAACAGTTTTGGTGAGGTTTCAATGTCTGGCCTCCTTCAGGCCTTAATTCCAGCGAGGCGATTGGAACTTTTATGGTGCTGTCTGTTAGTTCCTTTAGACACTTTCTGCCTCATTTGGGCATGATGGGATGGCAAAGGAGAACCGCCGAGGACAGCAAGGAGGTCTAATTTGCTGGGATTACTAACTTTGGGTGGTATGTATGGTTTGTATCAGGAATAGCGTGGCCAGCAGGAGTAGGGAAGTGATGGTGCCTTGGTCCTTGGCACTGGTGAGGCCTCACCTCAAGCACTGTCTTCAGTTCTGGGCCCTTCAGTACAAGAACGACAGTGAAGTGTGTCCAGAGGAGAGCTACCAAGCTGGTTAGGGGTCTAGTGAAGAAGTCATATGAGGAGAGGCTGAGGGAACTGGGCATGTTTAGTTTTGAGAAGAGCAGGCTGAGGAGAGACCTCATTGCCCTCTACAGCTATCTGAAAGGAGGTTGTAGAGAGGTGGGTGTTGGCCTGTTATGCCAAGTGAATAATGACAGGACCAGAGGAAATGGTGTGAAGTTGCAGTAGGGGAGGTTCAGATTAGATATTAAGACAAATTACTTCACTGAGAGGGTGATCAGGCACTAGAACAGCCTGCCCAGGGAGGTGGTGGAGTCACCATCACTGAAGGTATTTAAAGAAACACATAGATGTGGCACTTCAGGGTATGCTGTAGTGCCCAAGATTGTTGAGTTGGGTGATTTGTTTTATGGGGTTCAGTTTTTTCTGGGTTTTGGTGTTGGGTTTTTTTTTTTTTGCGTTTTGGGGGTTTTTTTTGTTTGGTTTGGGGGTTTTTTGGTGCATGTGTGGTTGGGCTTGATGATCTCAGAGGTCCCTTCCAACCATGAAAATTCTGTTATTCTGTGATTCTGTATGTATTAACTTGCTCCTGCCATCCCTCACAGTACTGCTAGCACCGCAGCTCCTGTTGCCACCGCCCATGTTCCAGCTGCAAATGCTGGTGCCCCACAGGGATGGGCACCGCACAGCCCACATTTCACCTCTGCTCCTGATGCCTTGGACACACAATCCAGCCTTTCTTGCCTGATCCTGGCACTTCCGACCCCGTCTCACTGGTGCCATCTCGGTGGCAATTGTGGGAAGCCCCAGAGGAAGAGGATGCTTGTCCTGCTGGAGGTATGGCCCTGCTCCACGGATGTGGGCACCACTCATTGCCCAGGCAAGCTGAAGGAGGAACTGTGGGACTGGGGTGGGGAACCCAACTCTGGGGAGCTTGGGTTGCTGGGCTTACCTCTCCAACCACCCTTGCAAGGCCATGGCTTTGGAGAAGACCTTCCAGGCTGCTCATCCCAGGGCTGCTGAAATAGAACATCCCAGGGGGAGCCCAGGGCACCCTGGGGTTGTGCCAGAGGAATGCTTGCTGTGAGCAGCTGGATCCTGCCCAGAGCCTGAGCTGGTGTCTCCTCTGCCCCTCTCCTAGCTGGAGCCCTGGGAGCAGAGCCCTACCTGCAGAGCAACATGGAGCCAAAAGGTCTTCTGCTCAAAGAGCTTCTGGGTGCCAAAGCAGGCATAGAGCCAGGGACTGCCTGGTGCCCCATGGGGCAGGGAGCTGGGCCACTGGCCCCTGCCTTCTCTGCTCTGGCAGACCCACACCACTTTGCTGCTCCCCAGGCTGCTGAAATGCACAAAGCACAGAATCCTCCAGCTGCATGTGCTGGCCTGTGAGTGCCAGTGGGTGGAGGAGCCATCCAGCCTCCTCTGGGGACATGCCTGGGGACCCCATCACACCACAGCTCTTTCCATCTAGTGAGAATGGACAGGGGTGTTGAGACCCAGTCCCATGTGTCCACTTGGCTGGCCAGGGCAGGACCAATGCTTGGCTTTCAGCTTAAGACATGCCACCTTGCGCTGGAGGCTGTAGAGGCTGCTGCCAGCAGCACAAATGTGGGAATGGACATGGAGATGGAGGTGGATGGGAAGGTGGAGGTGGAAATGCTGTGCCACCAGCAGCAGCAGGACAAGCACATGCTCCCCATCCACTGCCCACAGTGAGGGTGGGTTGCCTGCTGCTGGAGCTCGAACTGGCGTGGTTGGTCCCTGCTGCAGGGACATAGCACCCGGTCCCCTTGTCCTGGCAGCACAACCACCACCTGTACACTGACCTGATCATGCTTTGGGAAGAGAGCGATTTCTTAGGGCCAGGCAACCCCAGCCTAACCTGAAGCGCAGCTGGAGCTTAGCACTGGTATCAGAGTCCTGGTCTTCCCAGCGTGTCCTAGGCCTGTGGCAAATCTAATGCCCATCAGGGCAAACCCCAACCCAGAGCAGGAGCTGCCACTGTGCCAGCTTGGGAACCCCCACTTCCACTTACCAAGCACTGCTCGTTAGCTGAACAGCTGTGCCATTTGCTTTTCTTCCAGGCCAACAGAGATGTGGGGAATGGCAGAAGCTGGAGGGGAGCTTCCACAAGGCAGATTTGTAGTAAGTTCTACTGAGTCATTTACATGTATAATTTTGTTTGTCTCTGGAAATAAAGAGATTGATTTATATTTTTCAGATCCAAGCTGTCTGTCTTAGCATTGCATTGATTTTGGGCACACATACCATTTTCAAAGATGTGGTTTCCATTTGCTCTGGGCTCCTGGGGCAAGATGTAGCTGGGGATGCTGTCACGGCCACCCTGGGGGTAGGATTTCCCTGTGCATAGAAAGGGATCCCACTTACAGACGTGATGGCACTGGACCCCAGTGGGGTTCATGAGCACCTGCAGAGTCATGTCCCCATCAGCAAGGCTGTCACCAGCACAGAGTGACCTCTGAGGTGACCGACCCCTGCCATGATGCTATCAGAGCAGCCAGGAAAAATACTCCCCTTTTACGTGGCAGAATAAAAAAGGGAATCACAAGGCATGAGCCAGGATCCGGCCACAGAGGTGGAAAATGCAAAACCTTTCAAGCAGGTGCAGGGTCCCTGGATGTGGAGTGCAGTGTGTGGAGAGAGAGCTGGTGCCATGGGTGGTGGCAGAGAATCCCAAGAGGATCTGATGCTGTGAGGTCTAGGGGTGCAGGGGCTGGGGTACATACATGGGGCTGCACACGGGTGCTCGTTAGACCCCTCCTTAATGAGCTGTGGCCAAAGTGCCTGAGTGGGGATTGGGGTGCCCAGGCTAGGGAAGAGCCATCTCCCCAGTGATGCAGGGTCCCCTCCATCTTCACTGTGTCGATGCTGTACATCTCTCCCTGCTGGGTCCTGGCAGTTGGTACTGAGCTGGCCATGACCCCCCTCGCCAGTCCCTGCCCTCCTCCCCAGTCTGGGAGTGCTGGTGCTAAGTGCCCCAGCTGCCCCTGCGTCAGCTCCCTGTCCTGGCAGAGAGGTGTTTTCAGGCTGGGCACGGGCAAGGGGCAGCGTAACTGTATGTGTCCTGCATGGAAGTGGTAGCTTGCTATGCCTGGGTGGCACGACCTCTGCCAACATTTATCAAGGCTTCTTGGACTGGGTCCTCAAGCTGGGGCAAAACGTGGGCCATGTACGAGGAGGCAGATGGCATTGAGCTTCAGGGATTGCACCAAGTCTGTGGATGAGTACAGCTCACATCAGGACCCCCTGTATGTCCCGCTCTGTGGGGCCAGCCCCTGGAGGAGGGTCTGCTAGATTCACTAGGTGCTTTCAGGATCCCAGTCTATCACCTTTTTAACTGTACCAAAAGTCTCTCAGCACATGAAGTACAAGAAGAAGATCATAGAAAAGGGAGATTTCCTGCTGAATGCAAAAGACTTTCCCATTGTAATTTTCCATCTGGAACAGTGCTTGGCAAGTGTTACAAGAGAACAGGCCCAGCTAGGTAAGTAAATCAAAACATTTGATAGGGCGTTTCGGAAATAAAGTGTATATTATGACAGAACCTGAAGATCTGTTTGGAAAATGGTACACCTTTCTGACCTAGCTACACTGTCAAATTGTTTTCATTCTCCCATCTACTCTTCAATGGGAAATGCTTTAGATAAAAGAAATTCCACCTGAAAAAATGAAGTTCCTTGCTGTTCCTGGATATTTATGCAAAATCATATGAGATAACCACCTGTGAGGGAAAGCTTCTAAGCAGTGGTGATGCATAACCATCAGTCAGTAGAGGAAAAACAGTTCTACAGGGTCTCTGCAGTCTGTTATGTTTTGCTGTGTGTTGTAATAATCCACTAAGATGATGTTATTTATGATTTCCTGTGTTTTATGCCTAATAACAATCTTAAAACCACAACTCATGTAAAGAGTACTTCTGTGGGAATGGATCTATAATCATCTAGATCAACTGCAACATGGCATAACCATGTTGATTTAGATAATTGTGTGGATCATACCAAAAGAATTGTGAGTTTATTGAACTATTTGCATATGAAAAACATATTAGTAACATCAAAAATATACTAATAAAACGATGTTCACATCCGATTAGGCTTTGTGGTAACTTAATTTGCATAGCAGAAAGGTGAGCAACATGCCATAAAATCATGTACCATGTTTACAGAATTTTCCCATGTCACCCCAAACCGTAATGCACCATTTTCACTCTAGCACAAAGAAGACTTCATGCTACATCTACCTTACCTTTCCAGCACAGCAGATGAACAATAGATTTCATTACAGATTTACATCCACGCTACCCTAGTGATTTCAGGTGTGAGCGAGATAAGGAAAAAAGCTGTTCTACAGCAACAACACACAACAGCCCCAACTAAAGCTACATGTGACTTTTTTTTTTTCATAGTGCAGTTGCAAAATCCTGCTGAAGAAAAAGGATCACGATAGGTGGGTTTGGTGTCCTGAAAATTAACTCTTGTTGCTTCTCCTTTTTGTCACATTTGGAGCTTTTTTCTGCTCTCAGGAAATAAGAATTTTTATCACATTTCATGCTTGTGGTCCCTGATAGAATCGTTACCCATAAATTTGCACAGCATACACAAAATATTGTGCCATCAGCATTTCATATGACACACATGAGAAAAGTATAACATGACAGTGGAGAACTGTTGTTCATAGATCAGTGAGGCAGATGATAAAATATTAATTTCCCTAAAATTTAAAGAGCAGTATTGCTGATCTGGCATACTGAATTACTGTGTTATTACATAAATAACAGTTAATGGAAACAAGGGAAGGGCAGTCTGAACAATGCCACTTTTCCATCGTTACCAGATTAGCATCAGGGATTTTTCTCCAGTGTAAATAGGATTAAAAAAAGACAGAAATCAGATCAGGCAGTACATGTGCATATGTGCAAGCAACACAAAGGACAACGCAAATCATTTCCTGAAACTGAAGTCCAAAGTCACCTAATATGTCTAATATATTATTTGTTCTGGTTTTTTCTTTCTTTTTCAAGGACTTCTTTGTAACTATACAAAACAAATTCCTACACTTTCACACAGGTGACTACACATTTTTCCCTTCCACTTCAGATTACTTCAGAAACAGTAAGCTAAATTAATTAGTACCGATACTCGTATGATACATATTTCTACTGTACCTTATTAAATACTCATTCTAAACCTGAAATTGTTCTTTCCTGCTACTTCATAGTCTTGCTGCCACAGAAATAGTGATAATTTTTTCAATAATTTCTACATTAGGGTGAACACTTTTTAAATAAACCAGCAAACACTGCACTCAGGAGGCACGTCCATACTACTGTGCATAAGAGTCCATAATAAGAGCCATGGTCCAAGCTGGATCATGCGACAGACCTGCCCATCCTTTTGATGAGTCCTGAGACTGAATGGAGGACCTGTCTTCTCAGCCAGGATCCATCTCTCCTGTTGTACTGAGGTCTGAAATTAAGTAAAGTACAGGGCTAATCCTTAGGAAAAGTGGCAGGGATGCACAGATCTGAGTTTTTGCAGAGGTAATACATCTCTTTGAAAATCTAACATAAAAGAAATTGATCTCACTTGTGTATCTTTTACATTCCACTTTGCACAAATTTCTATATATTTTTGATGGATATTTAAAAAGTTGTTTGTATTCTGTCCTTATGTCTTAAAGTTTTTAATGCTCATGTTGTTGCTAAGTTAGTTGGCTCCTACCACTTAGATGTTGCTGCATTTCAATGTTTTTGCTCCGGTACAGCTTGCAAACATTTTGAGGAAAGCAATCCTGATGAGAGAATCTAGGCACTAGTAAATGTCAAGTATTTATAAAAAACAGCTCAGTATCTTTGCTCTCTGACTTTAATTATGTTTCAGAATTAGGTGCTGCTTTATAAGCACTCTGAAAAAAGCAGAATATGCCAGTCTCAGTATCTGACAGAATGCTACTATTCCCTCTTATAGTGGGAAAATCCATTATCCTCTGGGCTGTGTATTTTAAAGTACCTCTGCTTTTTGTTCATTATGCTGTTTAAAGAGACCTTCACTATTCCTGGTTTGACATTAAAGGCATCTCTTACTGTCTTATTTGATTGCTGTCACCTTGATAAACACTTTTTTAGGATCTCATTTGAAGTCTAGTTAGCAAGGACAGTTGTCCGTCCTATGTGGACAACTGACTGTTAATCAACAGCTTCAGTATTCTGATGTTCAACTGTGAGCACTTTTCAGCACAGAAATTAATTATGCATCAGGAAACACATTTTTAAAAAAGCCTTAAAAATCTGCAGTCCAGCCTGCAGATTAATTTTAAAATTAAACATTTACCTAACAAATTATGCTGACCTAATGTGAAGATAACAGCTCATAGAGCATTCTTCCCACAGATTGAAAAAAAAACCATCATTGCCAGAAATTAATACTAAAGGGATGTCTCAGAAACACAGGAGTCCATAAACATCCTGTACTTGGTTTCTTCACTGGCATATTTTCAGATGCTATTTATTTTATTGCCACAGAAAAAGCTTTGAGGGGTAGCCACCCCTCACAGTCTTGTTACTTTCTCCAGGGCACAGAGTTTGAGAAAATCTAAATTTTATTTTCAGGTTTGGTCAGTCAGAGCAAACAGGTCTGCGACAAGGAGTGTTTTGATGTGGAGAGTAGTTCCAATTTATATAACTTTTTATCCCATTAGTTATTTACTTTAAAGTATAAATAACCTACCAAGGTGAAAAAGTAATTATTCCTATCTAAACTATTTAGTTCTGTCAGGAATAAAATGTGCTATGAGGACTGAAAATGTCAATAGTGAATTTGCTGCTTCTATAAAATCTCTGCAGCAGCAGCTACCAAAGTATAGTATGTACACACAAGTCATTTTTCCCAATGCAGGAGTAAGACCTGGTCATGGCCAGGGTGTTAGTGACTTCAACTACTGATGGTGGTGATTGTACACCAAAAAAAAAGCTACAAAGCTCTGCTCTAAACTCTGCTTAATTTTAAGGAAATATTTATAGTTGTAGAGTGAATTATAGAAAGTATTTGTTTATTACAAAATGTTGAGAAATATAACAGGCTTCTTTTCACAAATTTATTTGAAAATAGTTTATACCACATGGAGTCTTCATTTAGTAATCTGAAAGATTCTTTACTATGTAATTAGAAAAAGTTATACTTTAAATATAACAAGACCAGTTACTTATGTGTCTAAAATGCCATACTAGTAGTAAATCATTATATTATTTGGAAACTATCTGGTAATCTAGTGTACCTCAGTGATTTCTTTATAAATTTGGTAAATGCAAAGAGAGTTTTCCAAAGTTACCAAAGGAGATTTCATAGAAGGCCATCTTAAGGGAAAGATTTCCTTTCTTGTCTTTGGGTCTTGGTGAGGTCATAGGACCAACTCTGTACCGTAGCTGCTAGAACTAGAAGAGAACATGAGAATGATACACATACACAAGCAAAAATAACAGGCTGAATTTTTTCTAGACACTCATAAGGTTTCATATTAGATGACTTCAGAAAATGTACGAATGGTTTATGTTGTTCCTATACCCTCAAATTCCCTGAAAATCTCTGTGAAACGACAAGTGGTTTCAGTGACACTTATAGTATTCCATGCCTAAAATGTGAAAAGGAAGAAAGACTACATAAATTTGATCCAAATGACTAAGGTTAGTCACTGCATGAGTAAATCAAGATGATGGGGCAATGTCATTTCATTAAAAAAAGTCCTTGTTTTGACATGTTCAATTCAACCTACAGAAATCTAATCAGCCTTCAGTGTAGAAAACCTGAAGCTGACTCCTCTTCATCTGTTTTGGCACTTGAACTGTGTATTAATTAATGATGTGAACTTTGAACGTATAAGGCAGTTTTCACCATACGCTAACAAGCAGTCTCCTAGTGCCTCCTCAGCAACACTAGATTCATGTTCTACTTTCACAACATTTCCAAGCATTTTGAAATGACACCCTCAGTTCTTAATCCCCCAACTGAACTTTTTTCTCCTACTGGGACCTGTAATGAAAACAAGAACAAATAATTAGCAGTTTTTGTCATTGTTGACAAATTCTTAGAGTGTATAATTGTAGAGGCTTCCAGCAATAGTGTAAATCCGTCCTGTTTCAGAAGTAATACCTTTTGTAGGAACTAAAAAGTCACACAAGTGCATTGTCTCAAAGTCCTCGTGTACTAAGTTTATAATGGACTTACATTGTGGTTCACTTTTTCTTTCCAATTTACACATTGCATTGTAACCACAAAGCTTCTGCTTGTTCTTTAATTCTGCACAGAAACACAACCGTGAGGACAGAACTGCTTTCTAACGGGGTTCTTATTGCTGTGGCATATTGATGTTTTTAGATGATTGCATCCATGTAGACAGGCTATCCTGCCTTTCATAATTTCACAGTTGTGTAAGCAGCCACATGGAAAGCTTTCAGAGTGTGCGTCTTCAGGACTGAAAATATAAAAATATTCATAAATTTTTCACAGAAAAACAAGGGTTTTTCTCAAGCGATCAGTAGAGAATTCTGAATGGTATGGGAAATGAAGGTCTGTTGAATGAAGGTTTGTCCAGGTTATTCCCAAGAATCTTACAGGGTTTAATCCTATGACAGAGGCACTCCATAGTGCTGCCAGTCACCGTGCTGACACTTGTGCCTTGACAGTGAGGAGGGCTTGGTAATAGATTTGCAACTCAGAATAATTTTTAAAAATAAATCAGAAGAGCATCTCCTTTAAAGTCTTTTAGCCAAATGCAAAATGCATTCCTCTGATGTCACTTTTCTGTGTTTGAAAAATATCAGTGTGTGTGGTTACAGTCTCCCTGAATGCTGTTGCTCGGACAGTCACCAAGCTGATGATCCAGTCTATGGGTGCCTTGTGCTTCTATGATTAGTGAGCCTGAGCAGCACTCAAAGACGCTGAATTTGTCCTATCAAATACTGCCAGAGCTACAAAACCAATACTGGTAGAGTAAACAGGGTGAACCCCAGGCTGTCTAGGAGCTTAAATCATCAGAATCTCTACATTGCAGAGCTCTAGGTGGTATTATTTTATGCTTAGTGAAGCAATTAGCGCCAGACAGATAACAAATTAGTAATACAAAGCTTTAGAAAGACAAAAAGCCTAATTTTTTTTTTTCATTCCTTCAGTTTTTCCTCTCATAGTGTGTATTAACAAGACCTTGACTCATGGTTTCTAATAGTTGTGGAGCAACGCTATTGTGTTATATATATAGTTCCTAGTGCCTGTTCAGTGCAGGGATGGGAACCCAGCAGATGCATCCTCTCACCTTAATAACAAGAAGGATGATTCAAGGACACAACAAATATACTTAAAGACATACTCATTCATCTGCTTTTTAAAAAGAAAATGGAAGTTAATTTCCAAACTGAGCCTAAGGCTCACTGGCTGAAAAGAATATGGTTGAATTAGTCACAGTTTAGCAAAACAAACCAATGATTCTTTGACCTACAGCTACCTTAAAATCTTATTTAAGGAACAGTGGCATTGTTTTATTTCCTGGAGTTACATAACTAAATGACCTTAATTTGTATAACTAATTTTTAGAGCTGATTGCCATGGGCAATCATTGATTTTTGGAGAAAAACTGAGAGCAAAAATTATTTAATTTCCAAGTTACTTTTAGGTACTTGCACTCTCTTCTAAGACATTGCATATGCTGAATTGAAGCAATGTCTACCTCAGTAGATACAACTCAGATTCATCTGGTTAATCCATATCACAAAGAAAAATGGAGGCGTGAGACAACGTATTGGAGCTTTTGCTGAATATGGAAGAAGCATACAGAATCAACATACAATTTTTCTACATTTCCTATCTTTTGGGTTTCAGTCGTTTTCATTAAAAATCTTGTGAACAAAGTAATTTCCAGGTGTAAAATTTCATTTAGGTCAAACTGTGCTTTCTTACTAAAAGTTTGTGAGGAAGATTTTCAACCAAACATTTCTGACAGCTTTACTAATTAACCCTTTCATTCCACTTTTTGATCATTAAGTCCCAGAAAACACCTTGCTGTGAAGTTGATATATTTCTACGTCAATGGCATTTGTAAAGTAATCTGACTGACTGCTTTGTATTTATTATGTTACCTTTGAAAACTAACTCAAAGCCTTTTTGGAAGAGAATTAGAACCTTTCAGAAATGCCAAGACTGAAACAACAGGGTGCTCTCTGTATTCCCTTGACCTGAGCCACATTAGCATCATTGATTATTTTACTCAAGAGAAGGAACTAGAAAGATCAGTCAGGGCACTACGTTAAATAAAAACAAAAATAAAGCACACTCCCCTGAAATCCAACATCCTTTCTTCTCATTTTTTATTTGCTCCTTACACAAAGGTCTTATTTTTGAATGCTAAAAGTTTCTTAAGTTCTACTTTCTGTTCCATTTTTCTGATAAGACTAAGAACCAAGGTTCCACCAGAAGAACTTTTTTTTTCCCAGCCAAGATATAACCACCTCTTTTAAGAACTGACTGAAGTGTTTCCATCTGCATTGAGTGTTGCACCTGAAGCCTGTGTTGGAGGTTTTATCCTGCCAACATTTATATGCTGATTACTCCTATAAAACTTGAGAGTCATTTCCCCAGCAGCACCTGGAATAATTGCAGAGTGGCTGGCAAATGAATCGTGAAGGTACTGTTAAGTGTGCCAGTCACTGTGCAGCTAATAATTCTCCAGAATCAACATGAAACGTCAGCATATGACCTTTTGCTATCCTGCAGGCCAGTTTTCATATCCCTCCCGCCTTCATTTGTTTGCTGCTGCATGTAACAATGACAACAAGAGGAAGGACCATCCACACTGGATTCTGTTCCATTTTAATGAACTATGTTCATTAAAATGAATAATGAGTGTAAAGGCTGCTAAGTCCAAAGGGCCTTTTATCAAAATAGATGACTACTTATAGGCTGAAGATGCTCTTTACATTGACATGCACCAGTTGTGCTTTCCTTTCTCTGCAGAACAGCAGTTAGTTAAAGTGTGACGTACTTTTGAAAAACAGGTCAAAACTCCTCATTGCATAAATTGGGGATCCTAAGTTCTCAAAGATATTTACATAATACATTCACCACAGTTGCTTTTCTGATTAACTTTTAAAAACGATGTCAATGTAAGTACTACATTGCATCTGGCTTTTCTCATCTGAGGAGGATAAGTTATTTCAGAGCTATCTTTACATCCCTTCATGCCAACAACCCCCTTTTTAAAAGAAAACTCAGGATACTTAGTCAGTTCAAATTCTGGGTTTCTGTTCCCTTTGTGTTATACCTCTTCCTCTCAAATTACATTTTTCATGCTGTTTCTGGAAGGGTTTGCTTTCATTTTAACGCAGGATGAATACAGTTTTACAAGCCTCAAAAGTATCTGAAAGATAAAAGTTTGATTTTCTGACAGGTCCTGATTTAAAATAGTATTACAGACACTGCCAAGAAAATGACGGGGATAATCACTTATGATCACCACAGAAAGAAATGATGGCAGCTGTTTATCCCCAGTCTGTAAGTCTTGCTCTATTTTAATGGGAATAAGAGCAGACATTTTGAGGATTGGAGTACTATAACCAGTGCTAGACCTAGGGTTTACTGAATGCTATCCAAGAGAATGGTTTCCTCCTATTCTGTATTTCTAATGGGACTTTGTGGCCTCACGATATGTGTAGCATATAATTCTATTGCAAGTGCAGGATAATCATGTTAAGAAAACATAAATGAGGTAGAATGTTGGTTTCTTCACTCTGTTAATCCTCAGTTAAAAATGGTGCCTAATAGTACAGTTACCACAACCCTAATTAAATTATCTTCCTTTTGTATACTTGACTGATAACTTCCAAAATGTAAAGTAAAACAAATATTCTAATAAACTGGGAATCCTGGAAACCTCAGTAGTCTGAGTATTTCCATCACTATATTTCAAAATAGTTTCTTCCTCTGTCCTTTTCCAAATGGACCACTTCCTGATGTTCTTCTGTTTCCTCTTCAGTCACCATAAGGACTTTTGGAAGAATCCTGTCTCCTGCTGCACCTGGACTGTTCCTGATGCCTAAGAGACCCTGCTGAGGAGCAGCTCCAGGAGGGCAGCAGCCACAGCCAGACATTCGCCGCTTTCCAGGTAGGGAAAGGTGTCATCATGTGCTACAAAGGCACCTCAAGGAAGCACACCACAATCCTGAAGCTGGTTTTTAAAATACGTGACTGGCTCCTGGCTTCCTGAGCCCAGCAGTACTAAGCCCAGCAATAAGAACCAAGAGACATCTGTGTGTGCCAGCTGGGTTGAGTTAATGGTGCTTGTGTTGTTTGAAGTCATATAGAGCAATTATCACATATTAAAGGACAGATACGTTCACAACTTCCTATGTTCTACTATCATGTTATTTAAATTGTCAAGTTTACAAAGTTCATGAAACATGCTGCAATTAAGGAATCGCTTCTCTATTGCATGCCTTTTCGACTTTCTAAGAGACGAGACATATCTTTAAGATAATATTTATTTCCTCTGTGAGTGCTTGCTTTGTGCAACCTCAGAAAGTTCCCCAAGTGAAAAATGGTTCTAATTATATATTGGGGCAAAACTCTCCTGAACTGGACAGGCAGTAAAAAGATGAAAATATGAGCCTCATTGACAAAAACCAGGGAGAGCAAATGGGTGGCCTTTTGACTAACATAAACAGACTCAGTATAAATTCTGCATCGAGGAACTTCTGAATTTTTTAAAATGTAAGCAAGTGGGAAAACAGAGGAAGATGTTTTTTGTGTAAAGCACAATTCCCTGTCTGAAAACTCATCTGCAGGATATTTGGATGGGACATATAGGCTGTATTTGGCACACAGGTTATTGCTTTAAAAGTCTTGCTGTAGAAGGTGCCAGTGGGAACACAACACTTTTTGCATTTCCTCTTTTAGTAATGCAGTATATATACTACTAACAGCTCTTGTACAACTAATTTATCACACTGCCTACCAAAGCTTACCCTTCATAATTAAATGTTCAAATCTAGTTCCTAAGCAAAGTTTACTATTAGAAGGACTAAGGATAAATAGCAAGGTGTGCATTTTCTTTCTTAGTTCATTAAGTACAATATTTATGTATTCATGTAGTTGCCTGTTTTAAGAGGTTTCATAAATAGGCTGAAGATACTTATGGCAGCCAGTCATTCATAGAAGTTGTAGAAGCTCTTCCACCTTCCAAGAACAATCTCCCAATTAACTGCTTCAACATGAAATTGTGAAATTCCTAACATGATAATAGCAAGAAGCACAACATTTGGTGAAGATATTTTGATATGAACAGAGCTGGTAGCAGTAACACAGCAATAATTGCTGGCTCATTTACGGGCTATTTAGCTCGTGCAGTGAACCAGATGAGAACAGCTAATGAGCACAGCTTCTTACTGTAATTAGTAGAACAGTAGTGGCTCACAGATGATTTACAGTTTGCAAAAGTCATTGTATTTACTGAAAAGCTTGTGTTCTCTGTGAAGTTGTGCCCATCTGATGACCTGAGGATACCACACTTTCTAATAAGTCTTAAGACTGATTCATAGTAACTTCAGAATTCGTGTAAATCTAACAGAAACTTAACACTGAAGATGTGCGTGCTGCCTCAGCCTGCATCCTAGACTATCAGAATCTATTTTTCTAGTTGATGTGTTTTCTTTCATTTCTGTTTTTGCAGGGAAAAAAAAATAAACAAATGGTATAATTTTTTCCCCTACTGGCAAAGTAAAGACCATCTTCTGTTGTAGTAAATCACAGAAACATTTGCCCTGCACAGCTAGAATTCAAACTGTGATAGGGGCTAAAGAAAGGACAACGAAATAGGGAAGTGGATGAATGAACGGAACGGGTATCTTTGAGAGGTTTGACTCTCTTCCTTTCCTCGGCTGTACTTCTGGATGGAGTGCTTAGAGCCCGGAATCCAAATAGAAATGTCAGACAACTATACCAAAATATTTACTGCATCTATGCAGAAATATTAAATGTGCTTAAATGTCCAAGTCAGTGTTGCAGATTCACAGAACTTAACCAAAACTAAGACTGATATGAAGTTTGTAGGATTTTTATCTCCGCAATTATTTTTATCACTTTGAGCGACGCTGTTGTTCTTGAATCATAACAATTAAAACTCTAAAACAACTCAGGCCTTTTAAAACCATACCAGAGGCTTTTCTTTAGCCTACCTTTGTACACCTGATATCATACCTGTAAGAGAAAACAAAAGGTCATGCAGGTGGGAAACAACAATGAATTACGAAGGTAAAAAGAGTGTATAATTTAAGAAATACATTAATAGACTTTTTCATTAGAGAATAATATGGCTTCTGAGTAAAATATACTTCTGCTTCAAAATACAATCAAAGCAATGAAGTTATTCTGCAAATTTGATTAAAATTTATTGGTTAAGCTCACAGGAAGCAGAAATGGCAGCACTTAAATTCGAAACACGAGCAAAAGAACTCTCTAAACATTTAATTTTCAGAGTGTAATAAATACTACATGATAGGCCTATTTTACAGGTGGTAGTTTGTAATTTATCTGACCGTCCAATGATTAGATCTCTTACATGCAACATGGAAAACCTCAGGTCCTTCTTGAAGGTTTCCAGGTCTTGATCAACATATTTTGTCCACTCTGTTGTACTGTAAGGACAGGGTCATCTCATTTGCTGATGCTGACCTACTTGCTCTGTCTCCCACACACTTCTTAATTATTTAATAGTTAGAGAACGGCAATTCAAATGAAGACATTTGCCATACTAGGAATGTAGTGGGTTCACTGGCTCATTCAATTACACTCAATAGCTCAACAAAATTTTAAGTGATGAAAAGATCACTCAGTCCATAAGAGACACTGGTAATTGCCATAAATCAAATATAGCTGCTTACAGTACTGTTCTAGTAAGTCAGTAAAATGGCTTTGAGCACCTTTACGTGGGGGAGCAGAATGTTCTTGTTCCAGATTTCTGCTTAAATGGGGAAGGTTGGACAAGATGATCTCCAGAGCTCCCTTCCAGTCTCAACCATTCTGTGATTCTCAGCTTATATATGTGGAATTTTTTGAACAGTGTTGCAAAGAAAGAACAAGTATTTATTTATAAAAGTCTGACACATAATGTTTTATTTGTCAATTTGCTGGCTGTAATTAAAATTCAATTAGATATATAGGGCAATGCACAAAATTGACTAAGCAAAATTAAGTAGTGTAGAATCATGAACAGTAAAAGAAATTCAATATATTCGGGTTTTTTTCTTGACACTTTCTACTCACACTTTTTCACCGCCTCTTTTGTGTTTCCATTGTATTGCATGCTGGAGGGGAATTCTGAAACATGATAAAATGTCATTAAAAAGCTTCAGCAGCAGCTTTTCAGCAAAATAATGAGTAGGAAGTGATACCCACAAGGTTCTCTTAGAGCAGGGAGGCGTTATCAGTGCCCAAGTATACTCTTACAAATCTGCTCCAAATTATAGTACTTGCCCATTTCTAGTTGGAAAAATTCAGGAAATTTAGCAACTATTTAATGCAGGGAAGTTGAATACTCTGGCTAGTAAAATAGCTATCCATAGGATCACAGAGACTCTTCCCAGTTTTAAATATTTGTTGATCTTGCACTGGTTTCATTTTCTTGCCTATAGCCCCCCATCACTATGATTTCTTTCTCATTATTGTGTCTTTTAAAACGAGGAACAGCATATTGGTCTTTTTCTGCACAATTATTTTCCATTCCTATTTGGAAACTTAGGTGCCTTTCTGACTGTATAATGAAAAAGGCTGTCACAGTCAAAACTCAGAAACCTCACTTTTAGCTGCTGGAGACAACCATCTCAGTCCCAAACACTGCTGAAAATTTTGGCTACAGAGCGTGACTAGGCTCTCATGTCTGACCCAGTGTACCCAGATGCATTGATTATGTACTTAAAGGTAAACAAGGGAGAACAGTAATTTTGTATGAAAGCTGCACAGAAGCAGCTTCCTGTTTACCAGCAAAACTCCTAGATCTTTTCTGGGTTTGTTTTGCCAATTTTTGTTTTCCTGTCATGCCTTTAAATTTATCTTCAGGAGTGTCATGAAACTGTCCATTCAGGAAGTGAATACAAAGTTCTCCTCATACAGACAGACTTTAAGAACTTTGCTGAATTTCTATGACTGAGCTTTTTCACAGATTTAGCCACAAGCTGGGTTTGAGTATATTAATATATGGATGGTGAATGTCACGTGTATTTTACTGACTGTCACCACAAGACTACAAGTACATATAGCAAAACTGTGAGGAGCTAGGATTTCTGAGAAAATGATGTTTCAAATATGAACAAAACCACCTTCTATAAATGTTGTTTTTGAAAACCCTAACCAGGGTCACTCTTTGGCAAATGTAGAAAAATAAACTGAAATGTGGCATTTCATTGGAAAGGTGAATACTATCACCTGTACATCCTATATTACTATTGTATGCTCATTATTTTCCAATACAATATTAAAAAGAAAAAGGCTTCATGTTGGTGCTGATAAACTATGCCTTGAATATACATATAGTAAACGGGTATACATATCCCTGATATACATATAGTAAATGAACCTTTAAACTTAGTTCTACTCAGAGAAGAATCTAAATTACATTGTCTAATATCACATTTAAGGAATATGTATTATATTGCATTAGGTTAGTCCAAACCTACAGGAGTAGAATAACTTCAAAATATTCAAAACTTCCATTACAAATGAAGTGTTTCTCCCTGGACCTTCCAATTTTAAAAAGTAAAGATAAGTTTATTCTTTGTGCCTTGCTCTCTGTTTTGCAGGGTTCTTTGATACATTTGCGCTGTCACAGAGATCTCTACAAACTTTCTGTTATTGGTGAGTTTGTACTTCTGTAAATGATAAACCCCACCCCACCACAGCAACAAACTGTATAACATTCAGGAAATCCCCTAAGCTGAAAGAATTTGCAGCCTGGGAAAATATCAGCAGGGAATTAATGACTGTACACGCTTGCCCTCTCCTTATTTTTCCCCAGACATCCATTTATAGCCAGGTCTTTTTTCCCCTTCACTTCAATGAGCCTCTGCCTGCACAGGACAGGTGACCCTGGGTCTAGAGACCCTTACCCTGCTCCTGGAGGAGCATACCACCAGTTCAGTCTTTTACTAACAGTTGATATTGACTGGTCACAGCTTTTTTGAAGAAGTGACTGAAATCTCTCAGCCTGGCCTGGGCTCAGTAGCTGGATGGCTCTGCCCAAAACCCCAGCTGCTATGCAGGTCCAGCCAGAAGCAGGGAAACAAGAATAGACGAAACTCTGATCTGAATCTGTGTAAACAGATTTTCAATACTATTTTGAACTGTGCCAATTAGTTCTGTGCAAGGAATCCAGCCTTTTAAAAAAATATAGAAAAGGTACCTCTTGTCTCAAAAGTGTATGGCAAACAAAAAATAATCTAGGTGAGGGTATATCTCAAATGAGAGGAAGCAGAAGGAAATCTGTTTAGTAAGATTTCCATTTCACAGAGTTTTCATTCATATTAGGAGGTCATTTTTAAAGGTATAATTTGGAATATGAAAGAGTAACAGTCTTTCAAATAATGCAGGTTTTTTTTCCAATTCACCAATGAAATCTAAGTATATTGTCAAAAATTTGTAACTTACTGTCATAAAAATATCAGCTAATTTTGATACCTCTTCAAGGTGTGAACTCTTTCTGAACAGTTAAGTGATGTGTGTAATAACTTCGTTATTATCAAACCATTATATATAATAAAAGGTAAGGCTATTATTAAATGTCATACTATCTCTGTTTAACTACATAGATGAGATCATCAGTCTATCTGCGCTAAAGTAAATTGTATTATAAATAAAAAGATTTGTGTCCAATATAGTTTGAATTGTACTATGAGAGCTTAACTACAAACAATGAGCACAAAATTTTAAAGAATTAAACATTTAAAACTTATACTTGCTGAACATTAAATGAAAACCAAATGGATGTAACACTTTTGCAAGTTTGCAACACTATGTTTTCTCTTTAAATTACAAAATCATTATAAAGAAATTTCTGCAAGGAAAAAGCAGGAACTCAGAGCCAAAAAACATTTTCTTCAGACTTTGGAGTCTGAATTCCTGAATTCAATTTGAGTATGAGAGGAATTGTATTTTTCAAATGTTCTTTAAGCAAGTATTGTTAGTGCTGGCATAGGACAATTAAAAAGATGTATTCCTCTTCAAAATCAGACATTATTCATCTAATAAAAGTAGGCAAGAAGAACACCTGCTTTTTAAAAAAAATGTACTTTTTGGGAGAGGGGAGGGCCTATTGCACATGAGTTCCCGTAAACTCCTTCATCTTTCTTTGTATCATATATCAACAAAAGTATATCTTAGAGCTAGGTATGTATACTGGTTTCTACAGACAATCTATTTGACCCATTTTTTTGGAAAGAAAAATAAAAGTTGTAGGATTCAAAGTCGAGTATAACTTTAAAGAAAATAATACAAGCTAAAAGACAGCATGGTGTGCTGGTAGTGAAGGACCATAGTTCTCTAGTGATAAGAGAGCAAAGCAGATACATCTGCTACCAGAGCACTGTTACCGCTTTGCTACATATTTAGTATATATTATAATGTTTATAATACAGTATATTGTGAAAGGTAACTTTTATAACCTTAGAATAAAGGTTAAATGTATTATAGGACTGTTAAATTTCATGTCTGTGAAACAGTCATAAAGGAAGTTTCTTCTGTCCTTTTTATGTGCTTTTTGAACTTTCTTAGTTCAGTATTTTATCATTTAGGCAAAAGCACTGTTAAGATCTTGTATTTGGGTCCTTTTCAGCAGAAAAATATAGGGATGAATGAGTTAGGGCTTAAAAAAGAAATCTATTTTCTTAGATGTGTCAAAAAGTGCACTTGTTCAGATGGAGGTATTTTCCTCCAGGGATGTGCTTGCTAACATCTGGATTTCAAATCTAAATAGAGATATCCAAACCTAAAATGGGTGGCTTTGGAATTTCTTACTTGTGTTGGAAACAAAAGCTAAGAAAGAAGCCAGCAGAACTTTAAGAAGCAGCTTTCATGCCTGGAGTTGCAGAATAATGTGCATAATGATTTCACAAAATGTTGCACAGTGTGCATCTTGGAGTATACATGACTACATTCCACTTAAAGTCACATATGCACAACTAAACAAATAATGAATAATGAAATGCTGAAACTGAACTGTCACCGAGGTAGCAATTCCCCGTGTCTCATTTTTGCTTCAGTGACTCTTTCCTTTTAGCCTGAGACACAAACAGAACAAACAATTAGTGTATAATTGATGATCTGTGCCTTCAATGCTTGTGGTGACCATGGTCATGTTTTATAAGTCTAATAATGCAAACACCTCTTCCTTGGGATTAGCATGTTGCCTGTTGTTCACTGAAAGTGCTTGGGAGGTACACCTGTAGCAGACAAAAGATTTTTATTGGCCTTTTTTGCTCCTTGCTGGTTTTAGATTCCAATTACACTTGTTTTTGGAATTGGTGAAATGATTACACGTGTAGTTCATTTTCTAGAACCCAGCCTTGCCTTCTGATGGTGCTGAGTTGTAGTTGATTGTGGTATGTAAAATAATGCTTTCAGTTATTAAAAAGCTCTCTAATTTTATATATCTGGTTTTGCTTTCCTTCAGTTACTCAAACATTGACGTTTCTTGAGTTAGATTTTATCCATACTAGTCTGGTAAACTTTTATTTCTGATAAAAAAGGGCAGCAAAAATGAAAGATCTTAGTCACAGGATGCAGCTTTTGTCATTAAGTTCTAGGGTACAATAAAATGAAATGATATCATATGAAGAAAGAATAATTAAACTGATAACCATGCCATTTAAAATATTTGCAAGAGGATATCTTTCATAGAATATTAAATTCTTTGATTTGTAGATTAGGATCAGGTAGGAGTTAGTCTGGAAAAAGATTTCTGATGGTTGGAAACCATTCTACAATTAAATAGAGATGTAACATTGCATGCAGAGGACTATTCACCAGTGCTTTCAAGCCTCTCTAGCACATATGCCATTGCTTGCCGATACCTCCTATGCTTACTTACTTTTATATTTCAGCTACTAGGCAAAATAAATCTACAGGTAAAATATAGCCTACATTGCCAAATGCAAAAATGGGGCTGCCCTCATAATCGTATTATGGCCTTCTGGAATCTATAAGATAAAATAATAGTGATGTTCACTTGAATCTCTTTCACATGGATCAGTTTTGATATTTTGTGTATGATTAATCTAAATAAAAAAAACTGTAGTTTTGCAACAATAGGGGAATCTCCTCACTGAACCCAAGTAAATGTTTGAAAATGCCTTATTTATTTTCAGGAATCTAATTTTTCATTCTTTTGTGGACTTAGAAAGACAGCAAGAAGCCCAAAAGAAGAAAGGCCGAGATTCTGTAATATCCCATTTTCAATCTGGCAAGATTTCATTCTGATAGAAAGTGTCACAGCTTTAAAATATCCTATGTTAACAGTGCTATCACTGGCAATTCAGGTATTCAGCTCTCTTAACATTTGTGACAAAACACAGCACACAATGTTAACAAAGCACTCTGCAGTTACTGGGTAGCAAACACTGAGTAAAATTATCCACTGTAGGTACAGTAACTTCAGATCTCTGACTTCTGGATAGAAAGAATCCTAACTGGGGTTCATTTTCTTACCTTTTTCTTCTACAGTTGAGAACGTCATCATCCTTTATCTACGTGCACACTGTAAATTCCAGTCCTTACCACATTTGGTGTCCTCATTCAGCATCACTTCAAAATTGTTCTAAAGGTATGTCCCTGTGCATTCAAAGGAGCTAAAAACTCCAAAAAACCACCAAATTACTGATGTGTGAAATGATAGACAAAGTGAGATGAGATTTATAGCCATGTAAAGCCATCTCTGCCAAGCAGTCCACCCACACAAATGCAGATGTGTCATGAGAGGGAAACACAGCATCAAAAAAAAAAAAAAAAAAAAAAAAGAATTGTTTAGCATTACATATACCATGATTATTCCAGTCTTTCTAGTGACAGGTAAAATTTAACACAATATCATCTTAAAATAAAGGGAGAAGTTGATATAAAGTTTAGGAGACAGAAAATTAGATGTCTGTCCATAAGACAAAGTCTGAAAGTCTGAACATACCTTTAAAATGTTTTTCTAGAATTTTTCTTTTTTTGATCATTTATACATGAAACAAGAACATTATACAACAAAAGATTTTCTGCAATGTCTGTCATGACACCCAAGCTCTTGCTGAGTGCTTACAGTTGCTTCAGAACTCAGTTAGGCACTTGAACTTTTATTTCTTTTATTCTTTTCAATGCTGTTTCTTTGCAGCAAATTAATCTATTACCAACTTTGCAACATTTTGTGTCATTTCATTGTTGTCACATAACTAAATATCTTCCTACATAAATTGATGCAGAAAAATTCCCATTGCTCAGTTTACACAGAAAAGCAGATTATTTATGCTCTGACGCATTTCCATTTCAGCCCCCGTTGCTCTCATTTTTCATCTGCTTTACAGCCCAACTAAAAAGAAGTCTTTGTGATTCAGAACTGTAAATTAGGTTTTAATAGATTGAATCCAGCCACAAAATCTCAAGAGATGTTTAGCTATAGATGGTCAGTCAAATCAACAATTCTCATACTCTGAAAACACAAAGACAAACAATATTTAATCTATTAAAGATTCAAAGAAAGTCTGTGCAGGATTCAAATGCAAATATGGCATATTACAGCACACAACTATGCATGATCATGCTGGGCTCATATTGGTTGTGATATGGAGGACAGTTGGTAAAACAATAGCTTAACAAATGTGTCAGCTTAACGCAATGTTTAGAGGTCTTGTTATCCATGACTCAAGACAGTAGCAAACATGAAACACTTTGTCTATACAGCTTCAGAGAACTCACAGTGGTTATTCATAACATTATTCATAACATACTCATTACCAAGCTTGCAATGTGTTTAGTTTGGTCTCAAAGCTTTTGTTTTCACGGATGCACTCTGGTCTCACAATTTTGAAATCCTAGTTCAAATTTTCTGATGTTCCAACTATTCTTCCCATTGTGTGTGCCTTGCAGAGAAGAAAAAGTTGGTGACACAAAAGGAATATGAACCGATGTCAAGATGTGACATTTTGAATGCAAAGAACTTTATTAAGCACAAAAGTTTGAACAAAACCTTCTTAATGCTATTTCAAGGCCAAAGACAGATTCATACTTTTCCATTGACAAGCTGAAAGTATCCTTGGAACCTATCAAAGCCAAAGCCTCTTATACTGATTGAATTTGAACCTATTCTATTAACCTTTGACAGGAGGGAATATTCAAGTGAATAGAGCTAGTTTCATTGTGCTTGGTGCATGGTTACAGAACAGCACTCATAAAGAAAAATAAAAAAAAAAAATCCCATCAGCAAACTCTAACTGTAGTATCATAACTCTTTCTACAAAAATTCTAATGTCCTAAGATTTTCTCATTTTTCTTAAATTCAAGAATACAATGTACCAGAATTACATTTTTTCCTGCTTTGTGGAGATTTTTACTTAAAAGTCTTTTAGACAAAGTGAGCACAAAATAAAAACCTGTAGAGGTTGGTTGCAGAATGAACATAATTTACTAGACCTTGAATCCTCTTATTCAGACACTTTCAACATCAGATACTTTCAACATAAATCAGTAGTTATGTAGCAAGTCTTTGCACCAGCAATTTGTACCACTCTTTGTACCCTTTTCTGTAAAATCTACTGTAATTACTCTTCTGTAGTGCATATGAAATGCTAAAACACAACATAACGGGCAGATGGTGAGTCGTCATCTGTTTTGCCTGATGGTCAAAAGTTACAAAGGCCTACACTGCTTCCTTCCATCCTTTTAAATGACTTCCTGGGCCAGCACCCAATATTTTGTGTTCCCATCCAGAGTCAAGCTTAGCAGCTTGGGGGATGAAGGGACTGAGAGCAGCCCTGCTGAGGACTTCGGGGTACTGGTTGATGAAAAACTGGACAAGAGCCAACAAAAGCCCAGAAAGCCAACTGCCTCCTGGGCTGCATAAAAATAATTGTGGCCAGCTGGTTGAGGGAGGTGATTCTGCCCCTCTTCTCCGCTCTGGGGAGACCCCACCTGGAGTACTGCATCCAGCTCTGGAGCCCTCAGAAAGACATGGATCTGTTGGAATTGGTCCAGAGAGGGCCACAAAAATTATGAGAGGGCTGGAACACCTCTCCTATAAAGAAAGGCTAAGAGAGTTGGGGTTGTTCAGGCTGGAGAAGAGAAGGCTCTGAGGAGAACTTATCGAGGCTTTTCAGTACATAAGAGGGGCCTACAGGAAAACTTAGAGGCAAACTTTTTGGCAGGGCCTGTAGCAATAGGACAAGGCGTAATGGTTTCAAACTAAAAGACGGTAGTTTTAGACTAGATATAAGGAAGAAACTTTTTTACAGTGAGGGTGGTGAAACAATGGCACAGGTTGCCCAAAGAGGTGGTGGAAGGCCCCTCCCTGAAGATATTCCAGGCCAGGTTGGATGGGGTTTTCAGCATTCTGATCTAGTTGAAAATGCCCCTATTCGTTACAGGGGGCTTGGACTAGATGGCCTTTCAAGGTCCCTTCCAACCCAAACTATTCTATGATTTTATGATCTGTTCAGGTGAGTGGCAGATCTGTCCATATGTGCAGGATAAAAACATTTGGTAAATACATCTGCTGTATCTTTCAGCATAGAAGCAATTAATACTATCTAAGTAATCATTATCAGAGTTCACAGAACAACACATTAATGTGTATGGGGGAAACATAAGACTTCTTGCAGTGTTTCAGATAGACTAGCACAAGATTGCTAAACTTTTTCTAAGAGGATAGTCAAGTTTCCTGTCAGCTGGGGATGAATTCAGGTTTGCTCTCAATTCTTAGCGAAATGCTTTCTGATATCACTGACAAACCTAGAGATTAAAGGAAGATAACAAAATTTGGGGTTTTGTTACTACCTTTGATCAGTGCCTTTATGTCACATGCAAGATTCCTGTGAGAAGAGGGTTCCTTTTAAGAGTTAAATTTTTTTTCTCTATTTTTCCTTCTCTTGTTATTAACTTTTCTCAATTCTCTTGTGCTTCTTTCTGTCCTAATTCAGTCCTTCTGTCTGTATTTTATTCAATGAAAAACTCTTAATATCTTGTAACAATTTTACCTCCTTTCCTTCTGCAGCATGTACACTAAAATAATCACTCCTAAGACAGTGAATATGGTTGTTAACAGAACATCATCAGGCTTTAGAGCTAAATATCACAATGAGATTAATGACAGATGGGAAATGCTCATACATTGCAGTCATGATTTCAGTCTGTCCGCAAACACGGTTTGCATTACTTTATGTTTTGTTTTGAAAGAACAACAGCTTGAGTTTCTTTTTAAGGTTAAGGTTAAAACCTATGAAATCTGAATATACCACTGCATCAATATTGAAGTAAAGCAAAGGAAGGAAGGGTGTATGATTTTTCTCAGTTGAAATCTCAAGCCAGAAACATCCCTATGTTTCCCTATGCTGTTATGATTTGAGAAAACTCACAACAATTTATTGTCATTCAGACAATTATTCTATCACATGATGAACCCTCCCTACCCAGGAAAGGGGAATTGTAGAACACAAAGAAACAAGGTTGAAGGGTTGAAATGTAAATAGATGTAATAGAATAAGACTAAATAATTAACAGTAATACTAAAGAACCAGTATTAATCCTGACACTGATATGAGATATACAAGAATTATACTCAGCCAATTATATCAGCTGGCAGCTCTGCACTCCCGGCAGTGGATGGCAAATGTTGGAAACTGCAAGTGCAATAGCTTCAGGAAGGAAGGGTCTGGCATCAGGGCAAGGATCACCACCATCAAGGAAGAGCCTGCTACATAGCAAACTTTTCAAGTTTATATTGAATGTGGCGTTCATGGTATGAAATAATCCTGTTGGCCAGCTTGGGTCAAATGCCCAGGCCTTGCTCCTCCTCGTCCCTGCACCTGGCAAAAACACTGAGACCTTGAATCTCACAGAGCCTGGCTGGACATAAAGTAAATATTTTCTGAATTCAGAGACTAGTCTTCTAAAAGTGCGATTTTCCCAGCATTAGAAGAAAAGTTAGTTCTGGGTCTCTCAACTCAGGAGAGGTGCATTGCTTTTTTCTGCCCCAGTCAATAATAGTCCAAAAATCTGTAGGTTACCACATTCATGTCAGATATATAACACTCCCATTTTTCAAAAACACTGGCATTTTCTGTCAGAGGCAGGCCTGCACTCCATCAAGATACTTAATCTGGAACTTCTAGGGAGGGAGGTCAGGTGTGAAGTTGGCTGCCTGGTGGGAAAAAGGCAGGTCCTCAGGGACACCATTGTAACCAAAGCCATCCACATCACTTGGCCCGCTGTACTCTCCACAACTTGCCTGAAGAAAGCTTTTATACCATGCATGTAAACATAAATACACCATCTTCCAGGCCATCTTCACCTTTTTCTGCATCCTCTGAAGACATCTCTCCACATCTCTCATCTGTTTTTCCTAGCCTGGGTGAGAAAGATTTCTCTTGCTTTTCCCTTGTTCTGTCATTGTCTTTTACACTGTGCAGCCTACTAGTGCAAAGTCCTCCATTTTACTATTCAAGTTAGTCTTAAAATAGAGCTCAAGTCTGTCCACTATCAGTAAGTGGAATTAAACAAGTACACCAGTTCTTTGTAGTGTTTGGTGACACATGATGTGCCTGTTAACACAAGATGTACTGCACTGCTGTTCAGAAAGCAATGTGTGTGACATGCAACAGATGCCACATACCCAACCCTGAGTACACTTTGCAAATGTCTAAGTGGCTGCTGAGACCAAGATATATCTCTTCCTTTGCAGCCTTTGAGAAAAATTGCTAAAGGGGTCTAAGATGACATAGCAGCTACTGGCAAGTGTGCATGGACTTAAGTTAGAAGGCAGAGTATTAAGTGCTCATTTTTCTGCAGAGTTCTGCTGGACTGCAGGAAAAGAGAGCTGTAGTGAGTACTGATGAGATGAATAGGGAAAGAAAAGGCCAACCTGTCTCCTTTAGTATGCTCCTAAATGTTTTTCCTTGCTGGAGTTGCAGGAGTTTTGTTCTCATAACATCATACATGGAATAGGCATATGGGGCATAGGGGTTTAATACTCTTAGAAAGAGCTGTCCAAAGTCATAAGAAGAGGTCCTTTCAGCATGCCTTACGTTTGTAGTGCATGTTGCAGGGTTAAGAAACCAGCATACTCTCCTTTATGGCCACAGAGATCACATGGGTAGGATTTCCTCTCAAGAGAAATATTTAATTCCCAGAATGGAGCTTGTGTGCACATTAACATCTATGTCGCATGAACAACAGTGAGCTAGGACCCCAGCAATAAGCGGGGACTGGGCCAATGTGACAGTATAAACATATCTTTTGAGTATGTAACGTTCAGTAACATTCCACAATTCTTCCCTTCCATCTTGTCCAAATGAGCTTCTCTTGGCTTGAAGCCATTTCTCCATGATAATGTCAATGGCTTTAGCAATGCTAAACAGGCTGTGCCTGTTATCTTCACATCTTTTTTTTTTTTTTCTTTCCAGTTTTTCATTGTTACAGCTGCTCAGCCAAACCGTCAACAATTTACTTCCTACAAGCTAAATTGAGCCAATAACATTGTAATCCAGTATAAATAGAGAAGCAATTGATTCCAATTAGGCAAAAGTTTCAGTGTTTCCAGGCTTGCAGCCAGTTTGTGGTTTATGAAATTTAACCAAGTAACAGCTTAATCAGTTTGCCACTGAAAAACAAATTCTAGCCAACAACATCCTGATGATAAAGGAAGAGCATGGGGAATGGATAAGAAGGTCTTAGTGATGATTTTTGACAACAGCCATACCCAGCCGTCAGCTGTTGGGAATCACAAAACTAAAAATTCTACCACTCTCCAGGTGAACAGTTTTGCGTAACATCAACCAGCAGCCACAAAAAGTCACAAAGAGGTCTGTTTCCCTGTTGATCCAGTTACCTCAGTGTGAAGAAGAGAGCAGCAAGGCAGACAATGCTCATGCAAGTATGGTCTAAGGCTTGGTCTGTGGTTAAGGGAATCAATAGATTTAGAAAGCTATGGCAGATTAATCAAATCCTGAAAGACAAGAAGATAATATATTGGTGCTGGCAACCTAAGAAAAAGTGAGAGTCTGAGAGTTTTAGAATCGAGAGAGACAAATATGTATATGAAAGTTTAATGTTAATGAAGTTAGGGAAAATGGAATGACTCCTGATGACACTCTTGAAGAGCCATAATGTATACTTTAATGTTTATACTATTACAGAATACCAACAATGCTTTTCAGATTATAATATGGTCAACACTGTTGACATAACAATAACTGCATAGCAATAATTGGATAGCAATTTGAAGGTATGAGGATTATATTCACAGAAACTTAATCATGATAACTTTGCTAATAGAGAAAAATACAAATGAAAGTGCTCTTCCTTCATAGCTATTTTCACACACATTGCTCTGGAAAATGATAAAATGATTTACAGGATAAGCTGGGTGAAGTTTAAAGGGGTTTAATGTACTGATAGCCAGTACGTTAGAAAGAATTTGAAAGTAGTTTGGTTTAATCAACTCATCTCCTGGGTGTTGGTGGTTTTTTGTTGTTTTGTTTTGGGTTTTTTGTTTGTTTGTTTGTTTTTCTCGTTGTTGTTGTAGTTGTTCTTTGTGTTGTCCAGTGCTTAATATTTCTCTCTTCCTGTTCCTGTTAATCTGAGCAAGACACACAAATGTTTGATCCAAAGTGGAAATTGAGATTTAAAGTGACAGTTAAGGACATTTGTAAGCAGACAGAAGAGGGAACACTCAAGCCCAAGGACACAATTTGTGAAGGTAATGAGGTTGTCCCGCTTTTTTGAGTGTGTGGTTAGGACTTCCATTTAGCAGACAGAAGACCTATGAGATCAGCATCTAAGCAGCCCACTCTCATTTCTGTCAGATAACGTGTGCAGCGATTATAAGGCATTCTGGGTCAAACTTTCATTGTAGAGCAATATTTTTGTGATTGTTGGACCAAGAAGAGAAAATAGGAAGGATAAGTCTATTATCTAGAAATCAGAAGAATTTACAGTGCCATGGAAAGTCAGGTGTGAGCAAAAAAAGAGAAAAAGAGAATGATTGAGAGAGCTTCATCTGAGATGCCCAGGAGCTTCACAATTGTCCATGTTCCAGAGACTTTCATTCAAAGTATTCATCAAAAGTAGGCTGATTGGAGATTTTAAAATAAAAATGCCTACCCCTAAATGCATTATTGGTAATAACGAAACATTGCAGTTCATTTTTCCTTTTTTAAAAAAGGATTGATCAAATCTAATAACCTCACAGTAGAACAGAACTCATATAGAGATAAATATCTAGATCCAGTGTGGCTCATAGTGTCCCAAAGTAGCCAAGATGAAGCCCCTCTTGGCTTTCTGGTTTTTGGGAATCTGGTTCAGCTACGTATTGTATGGGTTGCTTGTATTCTGAACTCCACCTAAGTTGCAGCTAAAGGCTGCAATTGCCTAGGTCTCTCCTTCACTAGTGTAAGTCTCATTTTTTTCATAGCCTACATCTCCAAAGAGTTCTAATGTGTTCTGAAGGTCTTCAGCACTGGTGAAAATTATGATTAAACTCAGCAGGAGAAATGAGAATAAGTAAATAGGATATAAAGTCAAAGACATGTGAGATTAAAAAATACAAAGAAAATAATTTCCATCTCCAAAATAAAATCAATAGCAGCCTCAGGCAGAATTTATAATACAGGTTGGTAAGCATTGGTAATAAAAGGGCTTATCTGAAAAATATAATTAATCATTAATTCATTCATTCATGTAACTATTCATAACACTATTTATAAATTTATCAAACAGTTTAGCCAAAATAAAATGTCACCTTAGACTCAGAAGACTGAGGAGGGGTGATGATGTATTTCAAACAAAGGGACAAATTTCCTTTGAGCAAAGAATTCATGTTCACCTTGGGGTCCTGGAGGTAAGAATGACACCAACAGCACTCTCCACTCAATTTCTCCTTTAGGGGTGGGTGGTCCATGCTGAAGAGCATCATCACACTGGGATAAGAGGACCACATGTTTGGACAAAAGAAGCAGGACTGGTAACTCCTACATTCAGAGGCCAAGTTAACTCTGAAGGGATGACAGCATTAGTGGGAGTAGCAGTAAAACACATTTTTCTTTCCCAGAAAAGTTAAACTCATGCTTTAAATATATCTGATTAGCCCTATTTAACATTATATGTAATTATAATTATTCTAAATATTCAAAAAAAGATCTGGGGAACCAGTGAATATGTGGAAAAAATAAACAGGATGATACCAGTGTATTAATATTACTTTTAGTAATGCTCTAGATAAAATTACTGTTTATTTCCAAACAAAAAATTGTGTACTTTGAAAAAGAGAAAATCAGAGTCCTTTATGGCACAGTAAGTCAACACCAGAGTCAATAGCTTTGTTCTTCATTTATCAAGACCTACCTCTCAACAGTGAATTATGAGACAATATAATAACTCTAAATCAAACTGTCTTTACTTTTATACAAACTGAGTTTTACTGTGTCAGTCTTGTCAACACTGCTGAATATTAATGTGAATAAAGTTAATTGCTGGGTGGATAAAGGTCTGATGTAGTCAAAGTGAAAGAAAGCACCTAGCAGAAATCTGTCATTTATGACAAGCTGTAATTTATTTCTACTTCATGAAATGTACTGACAGGTTTCAAACCTTACTCTAGTCTTTACCATAAATTGCAATTATTATAATTCACAGTGACATTTGACCCAGAGGTTGTAACCTAGTTCACCACATATCAAAGACTTCACATCTCAGGGAATTAATTTGCAAACTCTAGCATGCATTTCTCATTGTGAATCCAATTGTTTGCACTCAACACTGAGCATGCAAAGTAAATTTTGTAACTTGCACTGCTTATTTAAGAAATGGCACATTGCTTAGGCTGAAACGTGAAGTGTTTATGACAAAACATTTACAGATATTTAAAGACTAAGATTAAATTTCATTATGACTGCGATTACTAGTAAGTTTTACAATATGAGGCACTGGTGACATGTTAGGCTGATAAATTTTGCTGAATATTTTTATAATCAATCGTCAGTTGGTTTAGCAAATGTGTTGCTGGTACCATAAACAATGCAGCTGAAGCTAACTCAGTTCAGTTCCTGAAGTTTTGCTCATCTGTTACTCAGTAGAGTTTATAAGAAAACCGTCGACAAGTATTCAATTCTCAGGCTCAAGCAAAATTCCCAGTCTGACTGAGTTTATGGTGAATGCCTCTAGATCTACAAACCTAGTTTTGAAGTCTGAGTTTATGATGAGACTTGCAATTTCTTAAGCTTTATAAATGTAATCTACAAGTACAAAAATATCTTTAAAAATTACATCAATTGAGAAAAGATCATAAAGATTTTAAAGTTAGTCAGAGGATGCAGGTAGTAAGAAGTAGGCTACTTCTAAACCACCAGACTTTTCAAGAGATTTCAAATTCTTCATAAGACTCTATTACATCATAGTTTTTTTTTCATATTAAACTACCGAATAAAAATATTTCCTATTTTGTATTTTAAAGCTATCAGTCTTCCACATAATTTTGAAAAATGTAATGCAAAAATAAGTATGTTCTACAGGTATTTATCAGAAAGATGACCCTTCACTTAGGTTTTTGTTTTTTTATGGGTAGCATATTTCCCCTTAGGAGAAAGAACTAGAACACTCATCTGTATGTGTTATATGCCCTTCCTGTTTAAAATACAGGAAGAGCAGTTGCCAGCTTTTTTAATGTCTGTCTCTCTGATTTATCCTTTTCCTGACATTTGATTTCTTACACCTGATTCCTGATGTAAGTAGTAGCACCTGTGAAAGCAGGACTGTGCTTAATGTTTTCTGAATACACTTTTAATTAACTTTACGGCTTTATTTATCTTGGACTGTACCTTTACCTTCTCAGGTCCATAGTTTGTCACTAAGCAACTATCAATGCTCTCGCCTCTGTCAAAGTACCTTTTCTGCTAAACATAATAATCTGCATTTCCACAAAACCTCTAAATTCCCATCGACTTCGCTAAGATCAGAATTGGCGTTCTCTTCCTCCTCCTACACACAATTGAGTTAGAGACAACATTTAGAGAGTCATAACACATAATGCATAAACAGAGAAAACTGAAGAAAAAAAAAAAAAGCCCTGATAACGTTGCTTAGAGTAGCAGAGAGATATCTGCTTCTCTCAGCGGAGCACATTTTCAGTTGCTTCTAAACAAACAACCTGCTTTGCTGAGAAACCGGTAGAGATGTCTGCAGCATCACACTGGGGAAATCATACACGGAGCACTAGATTAAGCTGAGATGTTACACGGTTTTTGTTAGCACAGCTTTGGGCTTTCTGCAGTTTCCTATCACTGTGGAGCACAGGCTTGTAAACTGAGACCATTACCAACAGGGTGTATAAATTGGTGCTGAATGACAAGGAGTGGTGTCTGAGGAGAGAGGGGTAGGAGCGCGGTTCTACTAACCACGTGGACAAAATACAGAGAAGAATTTTAGGGTTAGCAGAGGGAGGGAGAAATACAGAACAGTTTACACTGTTTTAGATATTTAGATATAACTTACTGATAATAAGATATGTTCAATAAAAACTCTAAAAGAAAGACTTATGAAGTTAGTGTTGTCCCAGTCTTAGAAATTTTTGTTAGCCAGCACCCCTTTGTCATCCATTCCTTATGTAACTGTTAGTTCTTTACTGATAAAAGAAAGCTGAAAAACGAATGCTTTAAATGTTTAAATGCTCTACAAACATTTAAACATATACAGGAAGAGGATCTTGATTTGTTTTCTCCAGTCGCACGGTAAAGAATACTAGCTTTTGACAAAAATACAATGGAATAACATTATGGTGAAAGTATTTTGCCTTAGTGCCCACCTCCATTGTGCATTTCCCCGTGAATTTTATTTGAAATACTGAAACTGTCATACAACAAAAGGCATCTGAATGCTTTTTTTCCCACATATTCTTTTTCTAAGTGGTGCTAGAACTATTAAGAATGAAAAATTGCATATTGAAGATGTTCAAGGTTTACACCATTATTTGTAGACATATAGAGAACAGTAAGTGGAAAGAAATACTGTAAGAAAGACAGCAGGAGAAAATCCATACCTGAAAACTCAGATTCATATATGACCTCTTTATAATAATTAGCTATTCTGGGGAGGATTCTACATTCCATTTTAAACAGCCCTATTATTTGCTGTACTACATTCCAAGTTTACCAAATGAACAAAAACTAGTGACTCAGATAGCAACGTGAGAACAATATCTAAAATCATTTTTGCTTTGGTCTTTACAGTAAAAGTAATCCACAAAACAGTTTCTGATTGCCCAGAAAATATTAAACCTGCAATTTAGAGCTGTAGCAAACCTTCAGTGGAAGACACATTATAGCCTTTTTAACGTGTCATTATGAGTATCCCTTGGCACAAACAAACATTTTACTGTGTGATTAAGACTGTTTCCACAACCTTTATCAAAGACACCAGTAAAATAGTTTCCTATGGCAATCAAGCAAAAGCACTACGTCACAGGGTTAATATGTTTCACATGCTCTCCCTTTCTGAATTACTTCACTTAAATATGCATATCCTTTCTGATATCCAGATTATGTATACTTAGAATATTAAGTCCCTGAAGTACTGTTCCTCTTTGCTAAAAGCATCTGGAAGAAATGTTTATAGTTGATTCTGGTTTAATTACTATGACCTAAAAACATTTTTGGCAGAGACTTGTTATGAATTCCTGCCTATAACAAAGCTAGTTATAAGAGTTGCATGCCTGGAATTCATTACCTTATCCCACTGCCTACTGAGTGTATGTCTGAATAAAAAATGATGATGAATTATATGTTCGTTAGAGCAATAACATGTCAAATTTTGGACAGATGCAGTGTGTAACCCATCCTTTGCTTACTGGTTGGCCCTTCCAGCTGTGGTTGTGCAAATTGCTTGTTGTAACAAGGTAGAAGCATCACCTTCTTTGCTCCTGAAGTGTTGTTACTAAGAATTAAATCTTACTACCAAGAACTTCTTTTAATCAGAATTTCTAAACAATTAGGAAATTAAGCACAGACTTCAGCACTTTTCTATGGGATTAAATCTACTACACATAAACACCTTATAAATCTGCCAAAAGACATAAATCTGAGCAGCAAGACCTTTTTTTCCTAGACATATGCTATGCTTTTAATAAGGACCTGGCGCGTTTTCAGGCTTATCTTTTTGTTAAGGCAGAACTGAAAGCAAAAGCCTTGGAAGTAGTTAGAAAAACAGTGTAATCACTAAGATACCATTATCCTGTCTCTTGTAGCTTTTATATTTGAGATTCTCAAAGCTATGGACAGCAAATTACTCATTTGATACCTGAGCTGCATAAAGAAGATTGAAATCTGGGCCGTTAATGATCTTTTCACTCTGTTTGGGAGATTCTCTGTAAGAGCTCATGTGTAGCACAGATGCTGGCTGTCTACATTATTCCTAGGCACCCAAGAAAATACAGAGGTGGAAAGTGTCATTTATCCTAGATACACTAATGCTGAAAGAAATCTTATTTCTGTATGAAAGCTGTTCTAAAGAAGGAAACGGTTTTCTAGGAGACCAGATATGACTTGGAGAAAAACATTAGGTTTCTTTTCTACTTTTTTTTTTTTTTGGTAGTAAGTGACCCACATTACTAGATTTCTTAAATGAGTAATGAACTCAAAACAGAAAATTTGACTAGCAATTAAGGTGGTGACTAATAAGAGTATAGACAAATAAATGATTTATTCAAAACAAGATTATCCAGGTGGTATTTTTATGCCTACTCTTTTAAAAATGCTTTAAACTGAAATGAAGTCTGTATGATGAATGTGCACTACTTCTTATTTGCTAAAGCTGAAGAGTAATTTTAAAATTTTGGTTTGTCATTGCTAAATAGAACTTATTACCACAAAGTTCCCCAAGAAACTCTGGGGAGATACAAAAAATATCATCGTCACTGATGGTACAAAGCTAGAGCATATGAAATATTAGCTGACATGCTCAAAGTCACACAAGTGTGGGAGATCTGGAAATTAAGTTTGGGCACATAGGCTTCATGCTGTAATAAAAACATAACCACCTGCCCTCTTCCCTCTTCCCTTCTTATGCTTTTTTATTAACCAGGTAAATGCAGCTGTTCCAGCATGCCATTGTGCATTCCAAAAATGATTTATCATGTCGTTCATTTTCTTATATCCTTTAGCATCCACTCAAATGGGTGAAATGGCTACATTGAATTAATAGGATTTAACCCTTTTTATCACCTCATGGATGGCACATACCAGAAAGAAGTACAGTCCTCAGCATCTGGTTGTGAACAGCCTCAGCAGGGGAAACAATATTGTCTTTGCCAAAGAAGAGGCTGATCATATTCTACTAGGCACCTCAGAAAAAAATCTTTTCTTAAAGTCAATCAAGAATGCTTACTCTACAGGCATAACTAAAAGCTACAAGTCTGATTTAAGATATTACAAATTCTTTTAATCTATTTCTCACTTCATCACATACAAGTTTCTCACCAAGTTATGACTTTTTTAATGCTTACCCAACTCTTTTGGGAATACTTTAAAAATAGCATTTCCAAATTTTTTTTTTTTTTAAATCGACTGATCTTAGTTTTAAGTATATTTCTGTATTTTCTTTATTTTTTGAAAAGTCTTCAGTCAAGGATGAGGAAAGGAGTCATGCAGTGCAGGTAGCAGAGAGCTCAGTGCTCTTAAGGCTCCTTCACGCATTCCAGTTTATGAAAATAGTGTGATCATACATTCCAGCAAATATATAGTTCCGTCCAGTAGAAAACCTTGATGAATAAATCAAATTTCAATTTTTAACTTCTTCTATTATAAAGCACATTAATGAAATAATTTCCTCTCTTTCTATCCTGCAAAGACTTAATGTAGAAAATCTGTGAAAAAAAGGTGTACTTTCACTAATTGAAATATTTAAGGGAAAGTCCTATTACACTGCTCCAAATCTGTTCTGCAAGAAAACAAGTTTAGAATTGAAAAACTTCTGTGCTGTGTTACATTAAGTAATAACAACATTAATTTAGTAAGTGCTGTTAGACAAGTATTCAAAATAAAAAGAAATCTAAAAAAGAAGTTTATCTATGATAAAAGCAACCTCAAGAAATCATACTTTTCTTTTAGTCAGAAGTAAAGTAACTTAGCAAAACCCACTGACAGAATTACAATGTTAAAAGGAGACCGCATAAAAACAAATCTGCCTTTTCTTACCTTTTTTTTAGAATCCAAATCCAAAGTTTCTGAAGAAGAGACTCTGGGATACTGAAAGAAAGAAAGAAACCATTCACTCAATGAAAAGAGACTTATACAGCTCAGTTTAGTTCAGTTCAGAAGAAATAAATATTTGCATGCATTAAGTAAATGGAAGCATTTTGTCTTGTTTCTCTTCTGATTTAAACAGATCTAACTGTTAAGATTCTTGCACACTTAGGAACATCTCACATAGCAGATCTCCATGATGAAAAAGTAATTTCAGAGGTTTATAGGACAAAGAGATCACAGAAATTCAAAGTAATGTTTGGGGGGAATCCATGGGTAGAGCGTGGTGAGATTTTTTTCTATCAGGTGGCAGTAGATGAACATCTGTGGGGAAGTCAATAGCAACAGAAAAGACGCAGAAGTTTGCCTGACATAAATTAAAAGAGCAATTCTGATGGGGAAATATAGAATGAGCATATGTCTGCTCCACATGGATATTAAACTTTGGATGACATTTTCCTTAAAAAAGAAAAACATCTTTTAATATTTCCTCTTTTGCTGTGGACTATCTGCTACACTGTTCGTAATGTTTGCGATCATCCTTCAGGCACCACTTAACCTATCAAAATGCAGAGAGACAAATCTGGAATACTATCAAAGCACATATTGAATAAAAGAACCATTCTGCTTCAGCAACACAAGAGACCTGTTTTTTATTATGCATGTGAAGTGTTTAATTTAAACTGTTAATAGTTAACCATGTCTGGCCTAGAGCTATGCAGATCTGGGAAAAAAAAATCCATAAACAAAACTCCCTCTACCTTCCTTCAATTCTTTCTTCTCTAAAGTTATAGAGAGGGGGAAAATAATTTTGGAAAATATGAAGATTGCTCATGTGAAGTATCTTTTTCCCAGAGTGAGCAGAGAGGAAAGGCATAAAGTTTCTGCCTGACACTGAAAAGCCTACCAGCCTTAGGGTTACCTATATTCAAATGTCTGGAAAGCAGGAATACCTTACCACAGAGATTGGAGCTGAGCTAGAGGTTGTCAGGGTAGCACACACAAAGCATTTAAGAAAAACATATCTTAGATGTCTGTGGTTTTCAGATGTTAAGATGGATAAGATCAGCTTTGCACAAAGGAATCCCAGCCTCAGCATGGACTTTCACTCCATCTTTCAGATTAAGTGAATTTGCCATTATTCAAACGTGCTTTTACATATTTTATTAACAATTGACACTAATAAAATATATTTATCATTCATAATGAATAAGTTTATTAAACAAATAACTATTCCTATATGTAAAGTTAAAAAAAATACCCATTTTGGGGNAGCATACATAGAGTTCAAACAGGAGGCAAAAGTTCAAGATCTTTGCCTAAAGCATTTATATTTTCCACTGAAAGTAACTATTGTTCAAGGTTGTCTTTTATTTTTTTTTTTTTTTTTTTTTTTTTTTTTTGTAAAAATTTTTAATT
>VZRU01002992.1:209598-231206 GCA_013398155.1 Pedionomus torquatus
TGGCAAAGATTTCCAATGATTCCTAGCCCAGTAAAAGAAAGAAGAAATTCAATTTTAAAGAGTGAAAGTGAATTTAACTGCCTAATCATTCTTTCTTTAGTAAAGGGATAAAATATATCTACTAACAGATGTTAATAAACTAAAAGAACGCAAATAGAGTAGAATAAATATATACTTTCTTTGCAACAGTTTTGGAAAGGGTACCATTTTTAGCCATGAATTGCTCAGAATGTAACACTTGGAAAGTGGACAATGAAAATGATGCTGAATAGTACCAGAAATTAAATAGTATCCAGTCTTATAGTCTTGCAAAAGAATCTTCCCAGAGCTGAAAAGGTTTATTTCCACAGTAATGTCTGAGGAATTAAGCAATAGTTCCTTCATGAGAACCGGTGACTTTGTTTTCCTTTTAGGCCTGTCTTGGTTTGGTTAACAATAGATTTTTAAAAGGTAAATATACACAGTTATTTCTCTTCCTTTTCACAGTTTGATCTGAGGGAAACCTAGCTCAGCAAAGACTCTACATTTGCCTTTGTCTGCTGGACAGACAAAATTCTGTTTCTCATATTAAAGTGGATTCTCTTGGACTGTATGCAACCTCGGGAATTCCTACCTCATGACAGCCATAATTAATCATTAATTTTTTGTTCTTCTGTAGCCAAGCACTTTTGGATTCCTACACCAAATGAAATTATATTTAAGTCAAACTGTCCCAAATCCAGTGGCAACATAAGATTAATGGACTTCTTGACCTTTATATGACTTGATCTGATTTTTAATCAGTCCAAGTGACCACACTGCGTTGGAATTACTGTGGTTTATGGGACTAGAACTGAGTCAAGAAGAGATGAAAATGGACTTAACATAATTTAACAGTCCCTTAAAATCGTGCCCCATATTAAAAAGAAAAAAAATCTAACAGCAGCAACAACAAAGCCACTTGGTTATGTAAGGTGTCATTTTAAAATACTGTAACTATTCTTTTCCAAAGAAATAAGTAATCTGAAAATTTATTTGTCCATCTACAGTTCACCGTTGCTCCCAACTGCAGGTTGTCCAGATCCAGAAAAATGAATGAGCATGTAGAACGGGGCAGAAAAACACTGCAGATTTATTTCCTACACTTGATTCTTAACACTTATTTAGATTTTACTGTGGGTTAATTAAAAATCTGTAAAATCTGATGTGCGGAAAACTCGAATTAAATTTAAGACTGCCTTTTTAAACTAAAGTAATGAAACAAATAATGCAGGTTAAATTAATTCGATTTCTTTGTTACCCAGAAAAGGTTAGATAATAAAGTAGTAAGATGATAAATGTTATTGGTTGAACAGTTAACATAACACAGCTTAAATGCATCTTCCTCATGCTTCCAGTAGATGGCAGGTATAGCACTTCAAACTTTCAAAAACTCAATGAAACTCTTTTCTTAATTTTTTTAAAGAATGAGACACCATTATCTGGGAAATAAGATGCTATTATATGGGAAATTTTGCTTATAATACAACAGTATTTCCATATACATGTATTTTTAGATTTGATATCCTTATAGAAGATATACCATGGAGAATAGGAATGTTTTGTACAAACATGTTAAATACTACATATACCACAAACATATTAAATACTTTCAGTAAATCAAATTATAAAGTAATAAAAATAGAAAGAACACAGTGAACAACACTCACAGAGACAGGAATGCTCAGAATAATACAATAAAATAAAAGCCACAAACGGCAATCTTAAAATAGGAATTTGAAAAAAAAACAACTTTGTATTTATTTCTCTTTTTCAGAGATTTGCCTCTTTTTTTCCGTAAAGGAACTTTAAGTTTTCTGTTATGTGTCACTGAAAAATGAAGAACAGTGAAATGACAGTGAAGCATTTACTAACCCAGAGATTTCAGCAGTAAGGCTGTCAGCTAAACAAAGAGCAACACACACAAGAAATTATGACCTTTTTATTTATTTATTTTTTAATAGCAAGACTGAATAATAAAATCTGACTTGCAGCTGAGGAGTCCGCCCTCTCTCAGAGTACAGGATAGCTAACATTCTGTCACAGTAAAGGACAAAAACCTTCAATTTTCTTTCCACTGTTCAGTATGTGACCCCATGCCTTGTTCATGGCACACCGCTACAACTTCAGACTACTCTGAGGCCTGCCATATTCATTTCTGTAAGTGCTTTTTTTTGTGTTCATCAGGTTGATAGTGTCACAAATACCACTTTATCTTGACCAAGGTTTGGCAGCTGACTTTCTGATATCATCTCTTTTAGAATGGGGAACACAGAGATTCCTTGAGGTTAAGGTCAAATGCATTTGCAAATGTTCATTGAATTGTCTGACTTTTTTTGGCGGTGGTGGTGCATGTTAAGTGCTTTAGCATTAAAAATGTTAAAACCATCTTTTTAAATTTTTCATTTCAGTCCTGAGTGCAACTCAGATGCAAGAAATGACAATTGTACACCTACTGACAATTTCTGAGGTTGATGCTTTAAAGGAAAAGACTAATGTCCCACACAAGCTGCCATTAAAATCACCATATAAATACAGTTTCCAGGCAGGTTTCCCCATCTTCATCATGAAACCATGTCTTGCTTACTTTCTATTCCATGTCTTAGTCCCACTGCTGCAAAAAACAGAATAGCACCTACTTTCTGGTTGGTGTCCCTAGATACCAGCTGTTTGGTCAGAGAGCGTTGAAAGAGTGGGTGGAGTCATCCCACAAGCTTGCTGTTCTTGGTTTCTCGGCTCAAACTCACTATATGAATATTAATTATTCTGCTTATTTCCTGACTTGCAGCTCACATCCCCGAACCAGCTCTCATTAAATTCCAGGCGGCTTACCTTTGTTCTTAGTTAACCCTTCTGTTCTCTAACTTAGTAAATATTGGTATTCATTGCTTTTTCTTTTCGTTTTCTTTCCATCCAGCCTTCGCCCTGCCTTCTGGTGTCCACATACCTACCAGACTATTTCACTTTGTCCTCCACATCCCAAGTCAGGTAAAATCTCCCTCTGTAGTTCCTATCTCTCCTCCAACCTTCCCTGAAGACAATACCCTGATATCTTGTTTCAATCTTCCTACGTAATCAGTTTTGGTTTTGGTTTAACAGCAATTCATTGCCCATCTTCAGTGTTTCACAGTTTAGACACCCAAATCCCTCCTTCTGCCTTCATTATTTCTCCTAGGCTCTGGTGCTGTGAGTCACTTTATCCCAATTCTAAGACATCAGCTTTGAATGAGACACTTTCCTTTTTTCTATTGTCTGGAAATCACAAAACAAAGTATTATGCCGTATCATTAAAAAAGCAGGAATAGATGATCACAACCACATCAATATTTATTATGCTCTTCAGTCCAGTGCCTAATATTGACTGTCCTGAAAGGCAGACGCTTGTGCAAGGAAGCCTGGCTTTTGTCACGTACTCTAAAGTTTGCTTGCTCAGTCCCACTGTGAAGATGGCAGAATTCCAACTTCGTCAGTAATAAGAGGCATGAGAGACATAACCGATGATGGGATCAACACTGAACATTATGAAGCATCTATTGAGCGTGTACAAACTGAAGTTTCCTAAAAGCCTGTTACTTGAACAAATTTTTGTGTTTTAAGGAAACGGGAAGACTTCCATATGAACAGAAAAGTTGTCAACTCTCCTTTTCTGCTTGCAAATATGTGAATTGTAGCATTTTTCAAAGAAAAGAGCAGGAAAGGTGTTTACATGCTAAATTATTTCCTTCAGCTTCATTCTTAAAACCCCTGCAATTAGTTTTGGCTGAATGAAAAAGTAAAACAAAATAAATTCTCCTTCAGGTGCCAAATATGAAAGACTTTAGTGAACTGAATAAATTAAATTGTGTGCAACAGATATTAGAAAAGTAACGGTAATAAAAAAGTAGGAAACTTTAACAACAGCTGATGATACCAGCTAAATTAAATGCACATTCATACAAAGCAGATTGTGATAGCAATAGCTTTACATGAAAAAAGCACTTCTCATAACTTTCCCAGTGTTTCATCTGCACTCCACCTACTTCCCGCTTTGTTCATTGCACTGAGGTCATAGTTTGGATCACAAGTGTTGGTTTGGTTTGAGTAGAAGAGGAATTTAGTGAAGCCAACTATGTCTTTAATGCAACCTTATTTATTTATCAAAAAAGTACAAAAATCTCCTTTTTGTACACAGAAGGAATAAAATAGAAGGCATCTTTGTGTATGTTGCCATGCTGCAGCAATCAGAACAAAAAGCTGCTCCGAGCTTTTGAGGATCAGGCTCCTGGCATTTCTTTGGAATTCTGTGGCGCACTTCATTCTTTGTGGCCCTTTTTGCTGCTCCCTTCTCACAACACAATCCCTTCATTCATCCACCTTCAGATATATTTTTAAAAACACATTGAGAGGTTTCCTCTAATTATATTAAAAAATAGACACTTGTTATAGATGAGCCCGAACTGTGTAAGTCTTCAGTAAGCAGCACTTTTACAAGAAAAGTATTACTAAAGTTAACTAAAAAGTCCCTAAAAAAAGCTTTTAAAAGTGGAACAAATCATTAAAAAATCTAGCTAGTAATTTTTCATTTTAAAGGCTTAATGCATGTACATGTTACATACATACATGCTATGCAAGATAACAAAATGACACCCACCATACAAAGGTGAAAAGGACAATTATCTTTTTGGATAATGAAGGTTAATGAAATAATGTTAATGAAAAGACATGCTTTTTCATTAGAACAGAGTGGCACTATTAAGCTCAGCCATTATCATGTTTTTAGTCACTCCTTTTCATGTGGGAAAAATAATCTTTCCCTGACAATATAGGAGAAAAGTAAACAATAAGAGAACAAAAGACTTCTGGAACAGACTAAAATAAACAATGTTCACTGCTTAATAATATTGCAAGACTTTGTCAGCCTGATTCAGTCCAGAGTCTTGAATCTCTTCCCTGTGAACATATTACTGTTAAAAAAAGACAAGGAAGAGAGAATGGAGTTTTAACATGGCACTCTGTAGTCACTTTATTTCACAAGTGTTGAAGGCTAGTTGAGAAAGTGGAAAATTTTTGAAGATCCTGTCACATGCTCCAAATATGTCAAACAGATCTAGAACTAAAGCTTCAAATGTGTATTTAGGGATAACACGTTACAACAATAACTTTTTTTACACTTCTCTTGCAGCATGGTAGCAGTGAGTACATCCTTTGTTTGCCACAATCAACTGTGGAATATCCCTGAAGAATTAATTCCCATCACATGTTTTTATTCTTTTTCACATTACCACCCAGCAGGACCACAACACAGCAAATTGCAGGAGGATTTTCCTAGAATGCAAATCCTCAATACTCCACTGGTATACAAAGCAGCAATCACCCAAAAGAGAAGGCTGAGGGAAGACCTTATTAACGCTTATAAGTATTTGAAGGGTGGGTTGAAGGAGGACGGAGCCAGACTCTTCTCAGTGGTTCCCAGTGACAGGACGAGGGGCAACGGGCACAAGCTGGGACATAGGAAGTTCCACTTGAATATGAGGAAAAATATGAGCACTGAAACAGGCTGCCCAGGGAGGTTATGGATTCCCCTTCGCTGGAGACCTTCAAGACCCACTTGGATGCAATCCTGAGTTATGTGCTCTGGACAATCCTGCTTTAGCAGGGGAGTTGGACTGGATGATCTCTAGAGGTCCCTTCCAACTCTGACAATTCTGTTATTCCGTGATACACAGTAATACATGACACAATGCAAAAAAGATGAACAGGGACATCTGAAATCAAATTAATGTGTGGAATACCCTGCGTGCTTCAAATTAAATGTAGATACCCTGCCATGTGGAATTATCAGTAAGTATTATCAAATGAAATTATTTAAATACTGTTCTAGTAAGACAAATTTCCTGAAAACTGAAAAAAAAAAACCTCCAAGCCAAATTAACAGCAAAACCCAAAAAAGCAGATCCAAAAGGCACACACAATATCCTCCACAAATGATGGTTGCCAGTATTTTGAGTAATTTCAATGAAGAGCTGCACAAACCATTGTACTACTTTCTTTCCCCTGACACCTTCAGTTCATTCTTTTGTCTCCTGCTCTGTCAGCAGAGGAAATTATTTTTTCCCTCCAGACAAAGTCTGCTTTAACTGAAATGCTCCAAGCTGCCATACACATGTAGTAGAAACAAGGCCTGGCCTAATCAGTTTTCTTCCTTGCTAAGTGACAAGCGCAGCAGAGAGTATCAGCACCTCTGGAGGCGCTGCTCAGCCAGAGCTCTAAAGCAGCCCAGGGCTCCTTGTTTACTTGTAGATGTCAAAAGCAAGTTTCCTGTTCTCTAGAGGCTTAGGCCAAAAATGTAATCACCAACACATGCATGGAAGTGGGAGCCATTAGTCTTAGGAAATTAAGTCATTGAACTATGAGGAAAAAAAAGTTTGAAGCAATGTTTACTGGAATTTTCAAATCATTATTTGAAATACAGCAGCTAGCTGTCTCTGAAATTGAGAGTGTGACCAGACTAACAAGAGCACTTTGAAAACACTATCAAAATGTTTTAGAAGCACGAATGCTGGCACAAATTCCCCAAATAGCGATAGCAGAATATAGGACTGGAGAACGTTTACTTCAGTCTCTTTGTGTAGACAATGGAGAGAGACAAGCAGCTCTCTGCAGAGGGTAAGTCAGTTCATAGAACATGCAGAGGTGTGTATCACTCACCATTGACTATCTAAGGAACTTAAAATTTGTAGGACCTTCTGTTAAGTGCTTTAAGAAACATGGGATTCATCTGAACTAATGGACAAGAGGATCCCTAGTTTCATGAGATTCAAAAAGTTCAGGGGGCAGGATATAAAGTTTTTCAGGATTACTGTGGACCAGATACAGATTCTGGGTGACTTTTCAATTGCACCAGAACAGAGAAGGAACACTGATACAAAAAACTAAAGACAAACTAGTTTAATGTGCATGGATATCTAGGAGCTTATTAATCCAACTGTTCTTGAAGCCAGTGTCAATCTTTTTCAGAATAGAGACAATTTTAAAATGGAGAAAAGAAAAATAATTATTTTCTTGATATTACAAAGGCCAGAATTTTAAATGTGAACATCAAATGAGAGCAAATATTCTCAGTCCTGTTGAAAGGTTTCAGTCTTTATTTCGTATGAAAGGAAGATAAGAGTGAAGAAAGAAGTGTACATTTGAAGTGATGATGTTACAGTCACCAAAGATGATGCTGGCCGTGCATTTATTCTGTTGAGAACAGAAAGCCTACTTGCCTTAATCATTGCATCACCACAGATCCACTACTGTTGTGGAATGTACATTGGCTTAACTGTCCCTTCAGTACTGAGTAAAACTACACTGACTGGGGAGGTGATCCTGGTAAGAATGCCTGGTGCAGAAGAAAGAGGAAACAATAGTTTCAATTTGGAATTAATTGGTTGTAAAATAAAGCAAATGAAACTATTTATCTTCTTACATTACAGTCCAGTAAGTTGTCTGTAGGTCATAGTACTGTGACGTAAATCTGGAATCTGCAGGTTTTGCACATAAACAAACCTATTTAATTTGTCTTCACCTCATCATGGCTAATGTAATTCCCAATTTTTCCAATATAGTTATAGCCAGCTGTCATGATTTGTCTTACATTAAGGCAATTCTTGGAATGAAGCATGCTAACAAATTCTTTTGTGTCTAATATAGTCTCAGGTGTCAGAGATGGGTGTGACAGTTGACTATTTCTAATACAACGATTTGTCAGTCCGTATGTTTCAATGCTGCATTTTTTATTATGTTCCAGAACTGGGCCAGATCACAATTCGTATCTTCTCTTTTGGCCAGGTTGTAGTCAGAAAGAATAAAAGAGTCCTTTGTCTATTAATTAAGACTTGCATGTAATAACAAGTGGAGTGTTGCAAAAGAGATGACTGATTTGCTTTCATTATCATCTTCCTTTTCCTAACCACCATTTTCCCCCAACACAGAACTGTAAAAGTATTATGAAGATTTTTGATACAAAGCAAGTCATGTATCAAACTTTGATTGGGAAACGTGGTGGATGGTCCTTTTATTCTGTATATCTGATATTTATTTCACTGCAAATTAAGGAGTGAATTTAAAGGAGGACAAATTGCCAGATAAATGCTACCCTGAGAAGGCTGCTCTTTGCAGTATGTATATTTGAATTAGAAAAAAAAAAAGTTAATTGCATCCAGAATGAATGTTCTAGAAACTGTACAATGTTCACAAATACCAGAAACTTATTAAAGGAGAATCATGCTGGTAAAAAAGCTGCTGTTTTCAAATATAGAGTACATACAAGATCTCCAAAGAATTATCAAATTCTTCCTTTTTTCTTTCTCCTTGGCAAAAGGCTTTCTGTCAGTGGAAATGTCTTTAAACAGATTACAGTTAACTCCAATCCATTCTTCAGCCAAGGTGACCTAAGGATTCTTTGTAAACTACTGTTTAAACGTTTGTTTATCATGAAGAGACAGTAAAATTTGCTAACCAAACTTACTGTTTAACTGTGATACCTAAGATAAACCCTAACTGGAGGAATTTATTGTAATTTATATTACATGCACATTTTAGTATGATTGTTGAAGTTCACTGATTTTCTGTGAGCATATTTATCAATAAAAATACATAGTACTGTGGGACAATAACAGAATATGCATGCATATGAATGAAAATTTGCTTATTTAAAGTTTAAAATATATTTAAGAAATATTTTTGAAATCACTATCAAATATTTATGCAGAGCTTTCAAAGTATTAATAAAATGAACCTAGTATTAAAAACAGAGCCACTGAATACAAAAAGAAAACCTAATTCTGTAGATCCAGCAATAAATTGAAAATACATTTTCAAAATGTTCATAAAACCCTGTCTGCAAAGAGCAATTTGTGGGATAATGTTCATGAACATCACGGGATTCCTAGCCTTCCAAACAGTGTTATTGTACTCCTGAAAGGAATAAGGGAAGCAGTATCAGACCTTTGCCATGAATCTCTTCAGTTACAACAGCTGGACTTTATCCCAGGCAGAATAAACTTTTGACGAAGAGTTCTGGCGGAAATGTTGAACATCTATCTTCATGAACAGTATACAGGATAAATGATCCAAGTGATCTTATTTCAAGAAGCACTTTGTGAGTGTTAACTAGAGAATTCGGAACTTAATCCAGCTTCTTACCATACATTCAACATAAAGATTTAATTTAATCTAGTGTTATAGATGAAAATTTAAATATGCCAGACTCAGGAAATTCAAAATGCAGGTTCTCACAGCCGCTGGCCGTGAGTCCTTTTGCAGAGATGTAGAATTTTATTAGGACAATGCTGGGAGTATATGCTGCTGTGGCTACAATGCAGTTAAGTGACAGCTGATGTGAAAAACATAAAATTAAATTTCCCGACTTCTGCAGACTGTTCACATCCTCTTGAATTAACATAAATATTTGTAATGAATATAATATTTGGCATTCTCCACTGAATTGTTTTGGCTTTTGGAAATACAGATGATTTTTCATTGGAAAGCACATATGTAATCTACCAACTACTGACTCTGTTTAATGAAATGCTGTATTTTAAATGTACTTCAAATCTTTAAGTATATTAATAGCTGATATTTTCAGTTCATGGTTTGTATGTTTTGTCTATTGCAAAAATGACTAAAAAAGTAATCTATTTGAAACTTTAACCTGGGGGAGGGAGGATTGATTGAAATCAATCAATATTTTCTGATCATTTGCTCCTCTCTCTTTTCCTTCCACAGGAAAAAGTTTTTAGTTTAGGTTTGGACCAGTACAATTTGTATTTGCTTCCTTTGAGATATTGTGTTGCTGGCTGAAGACTCACATTATCTATAAAACTTTACTGAATGTATTTGACCATTCTGGTGAATACAGAGAAGGAAGCTTATGATGAGGAACAGCTGCAAGGGTCTATAAAGCATAAAAATCAATCATCCTAATATTAAAGATGTGAGTCACTGGAGTGCTGATAAATATAAGTAACTATTTCCTAGACCACATCACCTGAGATTAGGTCAAAGTAATACAGACCAGCTGTTTTATGATCCCCTGACCCCAACTGTCATTGCTGCAATTAATACGGACCAGCAAAACAGGACCACCTAGGATTTTAATGAGTCAAGCTTTAAATGAATGCCTGCTCTTTGAAACATCTATGAGGACTTTCACATCCCAGTGTATTAAAGAAAGATGATATAGAGTTATCTAAAAACTATTATTTCATTATTTTTCTTCAAATAAATAAGATTTATTAAAAAGACCCAAACTTGTAAGACATTTATCTAGACATTTATAAAGAGCTTTCCGCAATGCTGTGTGCTCAAACCTGAATGAAGGAAGCAGTGGAGGGTTTGCACCAACACACATGCATACAGTTTCCCCCTCAGAGGAGAGCATGTTTCACCTTTCTAGGCAGGAGGCAGGTGTGGGGCAAGTGGTCATCGAACTAATTTGATATTGGTGACACCTGAATTCACTTCCCCGCGCCATCACAAAACAATGTGGTCCATATGAGACACTGTCTCAGCTGTGAAGCAGAGTGCACTGGTATGAACTAAAGCTTTAAACAAATTTAATAAATAATTTAAACATATCATATACATAAAACATATTAAATATATTAGGTAATTTTATAAAAGTCCTGTAGCTGGCTAACTGCAAAGTATAAAACCCATGTCTGTACTAGTTTAAAACAAGACTACATACTTTTACTTTTACAAAGTATCATTAATTACAAATGTGCTCCATTCCATAACTCTCAATGTAGGAATAATAGTTCTGCACTGCTTTGCAAAGCTGCTGTAAAAATTTACTTAAAAATGATGAGGTACTCAGATAGCATGGGATGAACAATTAAAAAAAATCTAATACATTCCTACCATAATACCTTCAAGGTAGCCAGCAGAAGTTCACTGATTGATGTCCTTAGCAAAGATTTGTCTTCAAAGTAGGTCTGAAAAATATGAAGGAGAAGGATATTTTTCAGAAATATGAAAAAAATATTAGAAATTTTAGAAATATTAAAAATGAGTCTTTAACCTGACACATAACTACAATATGAAAATAATGCCATGCCAAAGGGACAAACAGTATTTTAAAAAAATATATTGCCCATAGCTTAAGTCACAAAGATATGTTATTTGCCTACATCACAGAAAAGCTTGAATACCTATATTCAGATTGTCCCACTTACAGTCCTTATGAAATCCTTTTCCAGCTGTACAATTCAAATAATTCAACAGTTGCTGAATTAAACCAAAAGAGGAAGCGTTTTTTCTTTATAAGTTTTGAAGCAGCTTCCTGAAGCTGTATGCTGTGTTGCTCTCATAATATATAAAATCTTCCCTTAACATCACAAAGGTTACTGAAGACTCTTGTTAGTCATGATCAGTAATACTGGAAAAAGCTGAATCCTTCTTTGTGCTGTTTGCTGCAAAGCAGGCTATAGTTTCCACATTGAGAAAAATAATCTTTAACTAATAAAAAATACTTTCTTGTGTCAGTGCAACTGGCCCCTATGCACCATAGCATCATTTACCCACAGGCACAGTATTCCATTATTACGTTTTTGGCATCAGGGATATATATTATCAGTTTTTAACAGCTTTTTTTAAATTTTATTTTAAGAGACTACGACACTTTTTTAAACAAAAGTTATTCAGAATCAGGCTAAGAATTGAACAGAAGGAAATTTGAGATCCTAAGGTGAAATATTTAGCAGCCTTTTCTTCCTCTCTAATGTCTTACTACACAGCTGTGCCGAAATTATCAAGGTATTGTGACACTGGTAGTATCCTGAAGACCAGATTTTCTGATTGTCCATAGACATGCACAAACCAAGTTCCAGCTCCTACAACCTGCAGAAAGGAAACTGCCTGCCTCAGGGTAGGCAAAGGAGTAGAGCAGCCTGTATCAGGAGCTAAAGTTTTATTGTTCTTCCTGTACATACATGTCCTGGTACCCTGTGGAACATCTCTAAGGAAGGCCTCTCCTTTGCCTTATTGGCTGAGCCTCCAGGTTAAGGCTGGAGTTGCTCCAGTAACCGTACAGAGAATGACATACATCAAATCTCCCCCTGAGGATAAACACCATACTCAAAAAGGTACTTTGACTTCATTCATTCTGGACAGAAGGAACAGATTCCACGTAAATTTATATTTAAGGCCAAGTACTCATCTCAAAACTAAATAGGCACATAGGGGTCAGTGCAGACAACGGCATCTCTGTAGCTCAGAACATATTTTGTATCAAGGTAATGGCCAGTCTTACTCTGCTTTTCTCTTTCTGTGGTGCAGAGCTGCAGATAGTCATATTACCCATTCAAAAATGGTAGAGATATTGGGAAAAAATGAAGGAAGGGAACGTACAGGAGTGAACACAGTGCACAGCTGGGCTGGTCACCGTTGAACACCAGAGGTCTGAAGGACATGATGACACCAGGTACATGGCTGTGCATAGCACTTGTCATCAATACAGGCTGCAGCTTGTCAACGTCATCTCAGAATCTGATGACACTGATCGCTATTCCAGCACAACCTCTGTCTGGAAAAGGTGTAGCATCTTAAAATACGTCTTGAAACATAGTTTGTTCTTGCTTTAGGTGACAACTAAAAAGCACCTCACAGAATCATAAATTCAGATTAAGTTCTGTCTCAGTTAAAAATTGCACAGAAAAATGTCTGGGCTCTACAGGCTTCTTTTTATGCTTCCCTGTCTAGGAGATGTGATCCTCAAAGCATTTTCAAATCTACAATTGGATCTCTGCCCTCACGAAGATTCCAGTAGTGGTCTTTGCTAGTCTTGCTACCTATGCAAAATCAATTAGAGGGCTGGGTTCTAAACTTGGAATATAAAACTAATGTAATTTTTTGTATTTAAAAGACAAAATAGGTTATAGGTGGTTAGAAAGCTATACATATCCAAGAGCCTGATACTCACACAGAAGATGATATTAAGTTGTCCATTATTCTCTCCTAATTCTAGTTAGAAAATTGTTGATAACAAGTTCTTGAGAAATGAGAAACAAATTTGTCTTACAGATCAGTAGAAGAGAGATTTCAGAGACAAATACATTACCACATCTTCACTACATAGAGCCAGAATGTTAGCCTGATACTTTCTTGTTGAACCTAATAATGTGTAATACAAACTGTATAACTTTTAGAAAATCATCCACTTGTGTTTTGAAGATATTCACATGAATTTCTCCATTTTCTTTGACAGACTTGAAATGGAAAGATACTTATTTCCATAAGTCTGATTTCAACTTTCAGAGTTTTTTTAAATGTAATCTTTTTTCTCTTAAAAAATCATTTATTCTTGGTAATATTTAGTATGATCAATATCATATTCCTTATATTTATTTTTGTATTCTCCTGGTCATCCATCTATATCTCTATCTAATTTCACCTTGTTATATTCACTTATATCCCTGAAAGACATTATTCTATTCAAGTTATTTTTAAGACTCCCTTCACATCTTCATTGTGTCAAGATCCATTAAATTTAAACATAATCAAACACAGTTAATCTGTTTGAAATGTCTTCCTACTCTGTCTTACGATTTCCTTGTTTATATAGCCCAGGATGACAATGTCGCAGTGTTCTGTAGGGCTTTATGCTGAGATATTTGTCTACTATAACAAGGAAAAGTTACATTGTTTTTTAAATCTGTGATTAAGCCTAAATTTTGGTTTAAATGGCAGGGCATCTTCTTTTATTACTTAAGGAAGTATTCAGTAATTAAGTCTTTTTTATGTGTAGCTATTTTTCCTATCTTGGAGTAAAGCACACGAACAGAACAGTTTTGTTTCCTGTGTGTACTTAGTTCTTACTAAATAAATTTATGATGCAATTGGTGTAAGAGTGAACTTTCATTAAGTTATTTACAAGGCTTGTATGAAACAACTTTAAGTGTTTATACAGTATATTGTTAAATGGTTTACCAGTCCTTTATTTGTTGCATATGAAAATGAAATTATATGTTTCTTAATGTGAATTCCAAACTGAAAAGCCATGATAAGATGAAGCTAAGATTGCAAGCCAGTTAGTGCAAATGAAAAGAAAATCTAGTTCTGATTATCTTAAAACCCAGCCTGTTGAATTGTTAAGGTTAAATTTTTAAATCCAAGCACCTTCAAGTAAGACATTGTGATACACAACTGTAGTACTCCTTGCAATAAATTCCTTTCCCGTGAATCTTCCCTCTTTCCATTCTTACCTTCCTCTCCCCTGCTGGTTCCTTGGAATCCCCTGCACCATACCATTCCTTCATCCCCTCCCGAGTAAAATGCTAGGTTCCCCCATAATGTTATTCTTAGCTCTGGCTTTTCAGTTTCATGCAGTGAAACCAAAGTAATCAAATTCAATAAACATTAGAAGATCAATGACAATTTAGGTAAGAAATCTATTGATTCCCTGTTCCTATGGGCAGTCTCTCTTAACTCATTAAATCATTACAAGTAAAGAAAACTTGCACAAAAGAATAGAGGAGCCCTGTTTATTGATTGTCTTATATCTATTGTCTCAATAATGCTACCTAAGTATTACCTGGGTCCATATGTGGTCTCAATATCCATGCAACAATCATTAAATAATATAGATTAACCATAATTTAATTTATTTATATTATATTTTACACCAAATTTTGTGGATAAAAATAGCAAACCACATAAAAGTATGGTAAACTAGTTGTAGGGAGACTACAGAAACGTACCCAATTCTGCATGGGCAGTAGTCTCGCTGCCAGGACCTGGAGTATTGTTTGAAGTGCCAAAGAATTTCAGTCGAAATGACATGGAGGCCTGGACAGCAGCCACAAAAATATTAGTATGAAATAGCAATGTAACAGGTTCATGTTGTGTAAAAGAACAAAGTCTGTAAATCACTTACGCTTGTATGTATTGATGTTAACAGTACTTCAAGAACTTTGCTATAATAATAAACAAATTTAACTGAAATACAGTATAATTGATTTTCAATTGCACTCCTATTTTACTAACTGAATTATCAATCTAACTTCAAGAAAATTACCAAAATGTAGCAAGCACACTAGCTGCTTGTTCAAAATTATCCCCAGCTAAACAGTCAAAATCATGCGCTCGTACATACTGTTATAAAGTCAGATCTAGAAATTCCAGAATTCTGTAGAATTTTATGACAATGACATTCAGGAGACTGTTTAGTGAAATGGTGCTATGTAAGTGATTAAAAAAGTTTCCTTCACACAGAATACACTAGTCAGAAATCATCTTGGAAGTACCATTTTGAGATTTCTGAATAAAACCTGTGCTGTGTATTCTTCTAAGGTACAACAACTACTTAATTTCCAATATCCTCAGAATGGGAAGCACATCCCTCAGACAGTAGTTTTAAGCAGCACTGACTGCCTTGTTCCAGAAGCCTCATGCTCCCTAAGAACCCAAGAGCTAGTGAGGACAATTTGCACAAATATGCACAAACAATGCCAAGATACTCATGCTGATCCGAATGCATCAGTTATTCTATCGCAAGCCATAACAAACATCCTGAAAGCATACTTTGGGATAAATGGAGCCTGTCCTATCCCAGATTTTTTCAAGTATAGTGAGGTCAGTTTGGAGCATAAAAAAATTTAAATAAAATAATCAAAAAACCTCTTCTGTCCCAGACCAGCACACTTTTTGCTCAAAGAAAAGGAACAGTATGCAGACACTCGACAGAAGAATGCTTTATCCTGCAATCTTTCAGATTCAATCTTAATGTTAATCTACCTTGTATGTTCATGGTCAGTTTTCCATAGTCTTAAATAGGCAGAAAACAGTTTTGCCAGTCTAAATCAGATTTTAAGTTAAGTTCCCGAGATACTAAAAAATAATATAAATATTACTTTTGGTGATCCACTTGTAAAAAACTACTACAGTGAGCTATCTCAGATTTTTAAACAGGTCTTGAATTTTTAAGTTTAATGTTTTAAAGTGTTTTGTCCTAATTACCTAAAACATTTAGCAAAAAGTCACGGAAGACAATACCGAAAAACTTTCCTTTTAGAAATGCTGAAGCAATTTCAACAGTTGGAAACGTAAAAAAAACCCAAACAACAACCACACCAAACACCAAACACCAAACAAAACAATTTGGGAGGTTTACTGACAGTATTCACATCAACCATTTAGATCTTAAAATGTTTTAATTTTCTCATGGAAATAAGTAGCTCATCAGAAAATCCCCAACCAGTTCTAAAGCTAACATCTGCTTCCTCTCTCCAAATACATACCCAGGAGCTTATCTGTAAAACCATTTTGCCAGTATTTCAGATGTCAGCTCCATTTAACTTAAGAGTTCAGGCCCTAACACAATACTGATCCCAGATCCAGTGGCATTTGCATTTCCAACTCTAGTGCTCTTTCACTTTTCATCACAGTCTCTGCATTTCTTCCCAAATTTAATTGCAATTTATTTACCAGTCTGTTTTTTTCTTGCTTCCTTAGTTAATTTTTTTTTTTCAGTGCTCTGCTTTAGACCTGAGAACTTCCTGCCCAACAGCGTCTGCTTCAGGAGAGAAGTTACAGGAACATGCAGCCCAATTTAAGCATCATTTCAGCATCCGAAAACAGTAGAAAGAAAAATTGGTTTCACTTTTGCAGATGTCTTTAATAAAGCATGTTTTGCTGCTTCGTAAGAATGCAAAGTCTGTATTCAACTGTAGAAACAGGAAAAGTTCATGTATTCTTAATATAAAGAGATTTGGCTGAAAATTCAGTGCTAAAGTCTAGATCTATATAAAGAATAAGTAAACCACATCTAAATGCTAAAGCCAAGCTACTCCTTGAAAAATTTGAAGTTTCTGCTCAAGTTTGTTAGTTGCAATAGACAATACATTATCTGCATTTTGCAGATCATAATATAATGAAAAGTAACTCTGGAAATCTTGATCCACTGCCAACAGAAAAGGTACATTGGGTAACGCTGTCATCCATAATGCCTTTTTTGCAGGCAGGTGGCTAGCGCAGTAACACTGTTAATAATAATTAAAAAACCCCACCTAGTTAGGGGGCAAAAGAAGTTATAGAGTATTTAGATAATTTGTCAAATAGTGTCTGATAAGCCGAGGGGTTTATTTAAATATCTCACTGAGGCAATCACAAAATTATAAATATTTGCCTTTGAAAATTAGTAGACGAGTGAGATACTGGAAGATTCAGAGTAGGAAAAAAAAATAGGGCATTACTGATGTGTGAAAGTAGTCTAGAACATTACAAAAAATGTAAATACTGGAAGACAACTGTGAGATCAGTACAGGCCAACACTAATTTGTTGTAAAAGACAAATCATGCCAAGCTAATCAAATCTCCTCCTGTTACAGAGCATGAGCAATAGGTGTGATGTGTTCTGACTGATGATTTTCAGTCTCACAAATCATTCTTCTGAGTAAACAGAGCAATTCAGGGCAGAAAAAACAGGGAAAATTTCAGTGAAAAAAGTATTATGAAGTGGATAAAATGCTAGTTGGGTTATAACACTCAAAAAACACGGGTGTGATGGAATGCCATGAGAGTCCTGTTTTATTCAATCCTTTACTAATGACTTGAATAATGACTCTATCTTCTAAACTTATGGATTATACAAAAAGCAGTCAGACCACAAATGTCATGAAAACACTTGGGATTTGAATTCAAATGATCTTGACAAATTGGTCTAACAGCTTGGAAAAATAGGGTGGGGTTCTATATGGGTATGTGCAATGCAGGATGCTTGTGCAGGAATAATCACCTGCAGATATACAAAAATAGGGACAAAATAATTACTTAGCAGGAAGAGATCTGGAGTTTATAATGGACTGTGGTCTGGATGCAAGTCAATATGCCAAGAAAGGAGACTGCTTGAAAAAATGGCATTGGGACGCTTGATCAAAGCAGTAAGACTATAGGGGTGTGTGTGCTTCAGGAACGTGTGAGATAAGGGAAACAGTGGTAGAACACAAAAAAATATGATTGGCCTGATGCAGCATCAAAAACTGTCTTTGCCTACTTTAACATTTAAGCTGTTGTCAGTTGAAGGTGTAAATATTCAAGGATGTAAAGCTGTTGCTGTCTTCATCAACAGCTTGGAAAAGTCCCTCTTCCACAGGCTCCTGCTCTCCATGGAACAGCCTATGGAGTCCAGCAGAGGTGAACAAGTGGAAGTAATCAATAGGACAGTGTTTATGCCAACTCATTTTCTTCCTGCACAGATGACGCCTTCCTTCAGAGGTAGGCAAGATACATTTATTTCAAGGGAGAAAGAAAGATGACTGTCTTTATGTCTGTGAATCTGTGCTGATAATAAAAATCTGCCAGACTTTTTTTTTTATTATTCAATTAAGAACATAACAAACAGCTAAAGGCAATTATCTTCCACTCAGACCTTGGGAAACAAAGAAGTTACCACTATACTAAGCTTGTGTGTGAGTAAGCTCTTAGACTAAATTTGAAAACATTAAAAAAAGGTTATCTGCTTATTCCTTCTAAAGACTAATAATTTTAATGGTTAAAATTTGAGCTGTATTTCTAGTCTCACTTTCTATCCAGCTTCTACAGACTGCTGCTTCTCACTGCTTTAGCCTTATTCTTTTCTCTTTGCAAAGATATGCTAAACTATTGAGTACACTGCCAAGCAACCTATTTTTTCAAAATACTGACCCTAGAACTAGATATAATATTCCACTATCTGCCTTGCAAAACCAGAAATAATCTCATCATAATAATTTGTGTTCTACTCTCTACAATACAATCGTATTGGAACTAAATTTTAGGCCAATGATTTTAATCTAAAAACTAACCCTGTATCAAAGAAACTGCCTCATGGAATATCTCCTTTGTTTAGGCATATTCTGTATTATTCTTTGCCAGGTGTTTGATTTTTTAAATTAAAACAGATGCACCATATAATCTCTTGCATTAAATAACGGAAAGATAAATGGGTAACTGGGTGTTCAAAAAGGACCAGTTACATCACAGACAGAGAAAAGTAGAAAGCAATAAAACTTCATGAAGGCGGTGTTTCTTATTCCCAGAATTTTGTCTATACAATGCAGGAAGCTGAAAGAAAAGAAGAAAGATAACTGCTTCAGCAAGGTATCCAAGCAGAGGATCAAGTACACAATCCATGAGAACATGCAGAGAGCACTAGTGCTGTAGTAATACAGAGTAATTAGAAGTAACACTACAGCAACTGTACCTTGGGGGCAGCTGGGAGAGGTTTTCTTAATGTGATGTTACAGTGACATCCTGGGCTGACTGGCCTCTTCCTGTATGTAGTCAGATGTATAAACTGTGCAGCCATGCATGGCAAACTCGTTTTTCCCCCCTGCAAGTTTGTGTGGCAGTTCACATATTGCTTAATTGAGCTGTACAGGTGCAGTGAAATCTAAACTTTCAGCACTTTTTCCAACTATGCATGTACAGATTGGCTCAAGCAGGCATGCACACTTTATCAGGTCACAGGGAAGGGAACAGGCTGCTGGGAACGGTCTTTTCCCCTTCCTAGCACCAGTGCAATAATTCTCCCATCTGGAAGGATCATTAAATAGATGACATTGCAACCTGGCTTGCTGTACTGACTGAAATCAGGATCACACTGTGTGACTTCACTGAATCCTTTTATAAATAGCATTTGTATATGACTGGATTAGACAGCATTGAAAAAGTTCCACCTTCATCTGTTCTGATTACAAAGCTGCATTCAACACGGCCAATACACTAATGAAACAATGCAGGAACCTACAACTTGTTAAAAACATGATAATCTTTCTGTTTGAAGAAAAACTTGTGCCCGTGTCTGCACAGAGAATGTGGATCTGTGGATAAGTCCCAACCTATGAGCTCTATCACCAGACTTCACATAAGCAAAAAAACTATGAGTATATAATTCTCAGCATTGCTACTGCTACCTCTTCTCTTTCGTTACTTTAAAGGTTGCAGAAGAGCTGTATCACAGTATATAGTAATTAAGGTCATATACAGCTGTCATTTTTCCACTCTTCCCCTTGAAAGTGAATGTCATCACATATCTCGTGCTGTGAACTGCTTGCTCACTTGACCCAATAATTAAATATGGCAAGAGCAGGAGAGAGGGGGACAACTCATCACCCCTACTGGCATCAGAGCCACATCTGCTTTTGGCACAGCGAGCTCTAAGAATCACTCAGAGTAGCTGATGACATTTATAACAATTTACTGCATTCAGCGATCACCTGAACAACAAAGCAAGGCTGCAGGATCTTCTAGTACACCTCTTTCAACAGGGGAGAAGCGGGAACGACAGTGCTCAGAAAAAAACCCAGCCCCAGCTCTGGCCTTGTATTTGCATTTGAACTTACGACAGCCATTCAGAGATGCCACCTGGACCTCATGTGCCCTTCCTGCTACAGATTCACACCTGGACCTCACAGCTCTCCCGTGCCGATTCCTGCATAGAGAAGCTGGCTGGGGCATGGGGAGCTTGCAGTAGTTGTAACACCTCAGCAGGCTTTGACCTGGGAGTATAAATGGACATGCTCCAAAATATCCAGGCACCAAAATGTGTAATATATGGTAGGAAAGACCCTGTCACAACATTAACTAGAGTAGCCAGGGTACACTACCAGACTCATTCCTAAGGAAATACTGCAGACAACAGCAACACTGATTTTCAACAGCAAAGCCAAAGAAGATAGTTAAAGAGGATTAATACACCTCACATGATAAGAAAGAAGATCTAAGTGGGATTAGTATTAATTTCATTCTAGAGTGCTGACACTTTCAGCAGATTGGGTAGTCTACCGAAGGTAGAGATTAAAATGCAACAATTTCAAAAGAAAATTAATGGAAGAATAAAGGCATTCAAAAATTGTATAAACCGTAATGTGCTGTGTGTGTGTGCACGTCCCAGGTGGGAAACAAGCTGATAACAGTAAAATCGGCCCTAATAAGACAAGTGATCAAGATGAAACAAAGCTGCAGCTGTACATGTGGTCAAAAAAAAGAAGTTTGTAAAGAAAAGGTTGTAAATTCAGTCACACACTCAGTACTGCCATCCTTTCAGCTGCCATATGACTAGCTTATGAGTGTCTCTGTTGAGGCTTCCACTGCCCTCACAGCTTTCCAAGTGGACATTCGGGACGGACTTTTCAGTCTGCTCACTGCCCGCTACCGGCACTGCCTGCATGAAGGGAGGAGGCTCGTACCTATCCCAGGCAGAGCCACTCACCCCGGTTTTGGGTGGCAGCGAGCTCCTGCTCAGCACAGACCGTACCTGGCACTGGAAGGTGTTTTAGGGAAGAGTCGGGTGCGCGACGCCCCTCCTTCCTTCTCCAAAGCCTCGGCGGGCTGGCGGCGGAGGCGGCACCACGGGGGCGGCCCAGGCCAGGCCGCAGCTCCCGCTCGCTGGGCACCTCTTACCGCCCTGGCTGGGAGAGGCCACCGTGCTGCCCGCCAGCGAGGGAAATCCCCGGCTCTGCCTCCACCTGCAGCCCAGGAGGGCACAGCGGACGGGGCGAAGCAGGATGAAGGCGTCTCTGGGGGGCTGCCCGGAGCAGGGAAGGCTGTCCCCTGCCCAGCACCACAGCCCGCTGCCTGGGACCGGG
>VZRU01002992.1:232374-275171 GCA_013398155.1 Pedionomus torquatus
GGCTGCCGCGCTGGCCCCGGCGACAGAGGTGGTGGCGCCGCCTGCGGGGGTGGCACTCGCCGCCGCTCCTCGGACGCGGGAGCATCGCCGGGCGCGGTTGGGCAGGAGTCTGCTGGAGTTGGCGCAACACGCCCAGAGCCACCTCGCTGGCGTCCGGACCTTTATCTGCGTTTTGACAGTCGTCTTGTTATGCTCAAATAAAGTTTTGCGGTATGAGTGTTTGCTGAGTGAAAGACCCAAGTAAAAGTATCGTAGTGATTGAAAAAACAAAATAAAATATTCAGGATGGTTGTAATGGAAAAAGTTGGCCATCCACCCCCCATTTTAACTGAGGTTAAATAGTTTCAGGAGGATGTTTATTTATTTATTCAGGTTGATAGCTTTGCCTTATGTCTGCTTGTAGATCTAATCAGTCCGAACCTCACTAAATAGTGGCGTTTCCAATTTTTTTAAGAGCAACTGATGAAGTGTTTGCAAAAGAAGCGTGAAACACCCATCTTCATTTCTAAATGTTGTATTTTTCTGAGTTTAAGAAATAGTTACCTACTTTACTAAACTCAGTTCTGAAGAAAGGCATACCCTTTTGTTTAGCCACATTTGCTTTCAAAGCTAGGCCAAAACATTACTTGATAGCATGTGTGTTGAACACAAATACTTTCATATTTCACTGTTTGTAAATTATTCTGCCAGCAATAATGAAGGCGTTAAGATTGTTACATGTATTTTTTTAAAATGTTTTTGTACTTGAGTAGTTTATTAGTTTAATGGGTTTGCGGTAAACTTGAGTCTAATCCTAATTTCTTAACAATGTACCATTGTCTAAAGAAAACTAGATGCGTTGGTTTGTGTTCAAATTTATTTGAATAAGTACTGACATAAAAATTTTGAATACTTTAATTTGTTGTGCTTTCATAATTACATAAAAGAGAGCATCATTTAGCTGCTTCTCTGCAGAACACACTTGAGTGAGGAACTTTCTGCTAGTCACAGTTTCTCGGAGCCAAAATATCTGCTTTTTCAAGGCTGTTGAAAAGGAAGTGGCTTAAAGTAAGGGAAAACTGGAAGAGTGCTAGACTTTGGATTTTTTTTTTTCTTCCCTTTCTCTTTAGGTGGTGGCCTCTACCTCTGCTGCTCTACAGATTAATTTGTGTGTTTAGTCTTCAGAATCTTTGTTTTAAGCTTAAACCTGCAAGTATGCCTGTATACATGACTTTGCTAACACTTGCTTCACTAAATTTGGCAGGATGGTAACAAAGTAATTTGGCATGCTGGCAGAGACCCTCTCTTAAAAAATAAAATTACCTGGTATCTAGAATTACTGTGAGATAACTTTTTGTATGTTCATGATTTTCTCTTCTCTAGAAGTGATTGGAAGTATTGCTTACTCTTGATTTTATGAGGAAGATGTATTTGATTATCAACATGAAGCACGAGACTATAATGTAGAGAATATTTTATTATCTCACACTATTTTCAAGTTTCTTTGGGTCTGTAAAGTAGTAGCCTACCAGTTAACAGTTTTGTCTCAAAGTCTCTGGTCTGGATTGTTTAAGCAGTATATAAGCGTGAAAGTGAGAAAACATGATTTTGTTTTTCTCGTTGGCTGCTGTGTTAGACTGCTAAGATCAACTCTGCCTCTGTGGTGTGCTATTAAATATTTAAGCAATCTTCTTGTATACAACTTTATTTTTAGGATTGTGCCAAATTCTCTTCAGTATCAGTGTCAGATGATCTGTTTATAGAGAGCCTCTTTCGTGGTAATGTGGGTTTACCCGAGTCAAGATATTTATGACCCTCATTCTGCACAGATTTATACACCAATTTAATTTAGTACTGTTCAAAACTTATGTTAAATCGAACTCAGCTTCTCAAAGGGTGCAGAATGGAGCATATTTAGGCCTGAGTATCTCGTTAATATAGAGGATGTGTGTGTGTATAGATGTATTTATGTATAAAACCACTGTATTTATGTGGTGGATTTATATATAAATAATATATAATATAAATGTGCATGCACATATGTAAAGCTCTTAATGCCATGTATAATTAAATATAAATGTGTATTTGCATATATTTATGCAAATGGTAGTGGACTTTAAACAGCATCTGAAGTGCAAAGGTTAGTTTTTCAATTTTGGTAGAGAGTATAATTTCATCAATAGTGCATATGATGTACAAATTGGAATGAGCAAAGTGTGTTTTTTCTCCATCATCCGTGAGACACCTTCTTTTAGGAATTTCATCCTGAGATAACTGTATGGAAACTTTCTTAACAAATCTTTAGATTAAATGGTTTGTACTGATTTCAGGCGTAGATTCAAACACTTCTAAATCTGTCCAGAACTGCTCTGAAGATGAAAAAAAAAAAGTGATTCCTTTGAGTTTGTGTATTTTGTTTGTTTTTCTTAGAACTGGGGATGTGAAAACCTTGAGATTTGTTCACGTGGGGATATTTTTTTCTTCAGTTGAAAAGGAATTTTAGCATTTAAATGATGATGCCATTGTCAAGAAACGAAGATCAACTGCAAAGTGTTTGTCAGTGACTTCTAGGCTAACTCCCTCACAAGAACAGTGGGAGGATATTATAAAATACAATCTTTGTTTTCTGAAGATAAATAGTTCAAATTACTGCCCTTTTTGGGTTAGTGGCACACAATAGAACCACTTCTCCAGGGCAAAAGCATAATGCAAAGCTCACTAAGGAAGGATGTGGCATATTTTTAATTATCTGGAAAGACTTTCTTTTTACTAGTGAAAGATAAAGGAAGGAATCTGTATACAAATTTTTATAGAAATTTCTACAATTTTAATTTGAAGGGGGAACATTATTATTTTTATTTTCTTCTTGTTGAAATTCTTTGTCATCCTTATACCTCGCATGCAGTGTGTTGGACTACTGCAGTGGCATTGCCAGCGTTTGAAAACTTTGAGTTCTCAAGTAAATATATGATGCAATGTTGTTTGACTGGAGAATGTGAGTTTTATAAAATAGCCCTTAGGATCAGATGCTGGCTAGGCCTTCAGCACTTGAAGGCAGAGAAGTTACAAGGAATAGGAAAAACAGAGAAAACAAAAATTGATGTGCATAGGCCATGCATAGTTCAGACTGATTTATAAAAGTAGTGTTGTAGTTGGTTCACGGGTTTGGATAATTCTGCAATTTCACTGTAGGGAAAAAAAGAAGTAGTAAATGGAAAGTAGGCCATTTCGGGAAGGGGAAGGGCAGAAAGAAAAGTAATAAAAAGGTGGTTCAAATGGCATAGTGCAGCTGGAATATTGTGCTCAGATTCATCTTTGTATTAGGTATTCAGTGTTAAGTTAGGAGAATTGTCACAAATCAAGCCTTTAAAAAATATTCCTGAGAATCAAACTGAATGTATTCAAGAACAGGTGGGCATTGATTTATGTTTCCGGTTGTCCTTGGTAAGAGAAATCTAACTTATTCTTAATAAATAAAACAGGAAAACCGAAATAACCTTAGTTTTGTTTTCTTAGGCCAGAGTCTCCAAACGTGTGGTCTGAGTGGAGAAAGGAGCTTTTCTAAAGGTTGATGTGAAAATACGCTTAACCTTTTCTGTGAGGGTTTTCAAGCAGCCATGGAAAACATATGGGGTTTGTTTATATGGATCAAGTATTTTTTTCTTCTTCCCCCTCTTCCCCTCCATCTCCCAATCTACAAACTCTCTTAAAATAAACAAGAGCCTGGTGGTAATGAAATCATTTCCTTTGGAGTGGGTTAGGGACTCAGGGTAAATAGTATACTAGAAAGAAGGATTTTTATGCTCAGGATAAACAGAGAAACTGTGACAGGTTTCTACTATGCTGACCCAAACTCTTATACCTTCAATCAAACACTCGGTTGTAGGCATTTCATATATTAATTACATTTTTGGCTGTAGTCACCGTTTTCTTATGTTCTGGAAAAGTTAGTACAGATGTGCTGTTTCTCTCTTAAAGCTACATTCTTACAGGGTCTGTAACTGGTGTACACTGGTAACACAATGTTAAGCTTGTTTCCCCAAAGTGAGTCTTCCTCTGCTTGGAATGTTTCCTTCTGCTTGTGTTGTGAAAACACCAAGTTGTTAAATTTCATTTGAGGGATGTGAGGTGCCTTGTCATTATCAAATAAACATATTCCAAACTGCAAGTACTTTTCTAACAATCTCACTCTTACAAACTCTAGTGAGACTTTTGATATATACTGTTTAATCTTTTATTGGCTCTACATTTATTATTCTCCACCCTGGAAACTGCAAGTCAGTGTATGTAACAGTAGTTTGTAGATTAGTTAAAATTACTTTTGGAGCATGTGTAAGAAAACACTAGGAAAAGTATAACTTAGGTGAAAGGGAGTAAGTCTGAATTTCTTTAAAGAAACTGTAGGGTTTGTAAGAAATGGTAACTTTATCTATCCTGTTCATGGTCCGGCTGAGAAAAATGGGTCTAATGCCACAAACTTATCTAAAGCATTTGAGAAATTTCTTGTCAGAGATTAAAAGGCTATCAGAGGAATTCTTATAGAATAAAAAATAAGATGGAGCTTTGGATAGAGGACAGGCTTGTAACCAAAGCACTTGACATTTAGATTTTTAAAGGAATTGTAGAAGGAGCCTTGTGTTGATCTTGTGCTAGTCCTACTGATGGTTCCCTTAGCAAATACATAAATTCTGTAATGATTTAAAAAAAGTAGAAGATAAATAAGCAGATGAGATGCTTCTCCTTGCCAACGAGATGAAGTTCTATTGCCAGAGAAAGGATAGAATTTATTAATGAAGTTCCCAGACAGAAGTATATACGTGGGCATTGTATAACACGTGCTTAGTGAGTCTGAAATACCCGAGGTCTGACTACCTGTCCGATACAAGACTTCCTGGCCATAAACCACACAGATGACCTGAGAATACGCAGTAAGCCTAGGGCATCCCGAAAGGTGTGATGGGTTTACTGCTTGTACTCTCAAGTGGTCTGTGCTGTGAAATCCCTGCATGGATTTGTGCAGACTTTATCCACACCTATTTTCCCATGATTTCTGGAAATCCCTCACAAACATCCAAACTGTTTGCTATTGTACTCTTGTTACCTAGATGTATTTATTTTTTTTTAATATGTTTGGAGAAATCTGGCTGAATGGTTACCACGTGTGTTACACTCTGGTTACCTGCAAGAAAACAAGCACACTTCTTCAAGTCTGCATATTGTTACTTCTGATTTCTTATTTTGACTTTATTTTGTATATGCAATTATTTTGATTAAAAACTTTTACCAAATGTATGTTTGTGGGTGTTTTTTTTTGTTTTTTTTTTTTTTTGTGACTCTGTGCTGGCACTTATTTTAAGGACATTGTGGATTTTTTAAGATATGGCTATGTGAAATGAAAAATTACAACTGATACAGACAAGTTAGGTGCAGTGAGACTGAGAATTGTCCATCTCAAGCAACTTAAGCAACTTGTGATAAGCACATGCATTGTTTGTGTTTGTTGTTTTGTTTGTGGTTTTGGTTTTGGTTTTTAAATCACTTCTGTGCAATCCTACAGGCCATCACTAACTTCTTGACTTTGCCCTCTGGTTGGGCTCAGACAGTTTTATGTTGATAATACGTAATATGGCTGCAGTTATACAGATGCAATTAAGTATATAAATAAAACTCTCCCAAGTGTGTATCTAAAGTGTAGGTGAATTCATTTGAGCTACCTGGTGCAGATTTCTAAATGCTCTGCAGCTGTTGGGAAATGTCTTGTTTGTGCTTCTGTGTACAGGAACATGTGCCACAGGTCCATCTGTTCTCTAAAACTCTTCGATTAGTCTTCCCCGTGCAACAGTGTTACTCTATAGCTGTTTTCAGCCAGTGCTAGCAATTGATTTATATTTGGCTCTTACTGCTCAGAGGAAGAATTCCCTTTCCACTTGTCTTCTGGAGGTACCATATACTTCTTGTATAATGTCTGATTGTCAGTTTTGGGATATAATTGGTATCTACTTTAGTGTGTGTTTTAGTAAAATGTTTCAATTGTTTCATTTTTCAGTGTCAGACTTCAACATTTCTTATGCAGGGTTGATGGTAGAGATTCTGCTAGAAAGGCTACCTGCATTTTGTTATCATGTCTCATTAACTCCGAAAGAATATGGGTTACACAAAAATAAAAAAAAAAAAATTAAAAATTTCCCCATTTTATTGGGATATCTTTTACTCCATCTTTGATGGGGATTTTCTTTTCATACCTGTTTATGCTCATTGGGCTTTCCACTTTGACAGGTGGCTTCTGATGCAATGCCTTTGTTTGCTTGACTGGTGGGACACTCACTGGTGAACTTAATGCTCTGCCCAGACATCACCTTGTTTACATTCTCCTGGCTTGTGGTGTCCCTGTGAATGCCCAGGATTTGACAGAGCAAAGCAGATTTCTTTGACAGGCTTTCCACTTTACTGCTAAATGATCTCTAATTTTTTGGGACTTTTCTTTTAAATATTTCTATCCATGTAACCGTCTAAGATGATGAAGACCTGATGTCACTCAAAAAAAGTGTATAAGATTAAAATAACTTGTAAATATCTGTCTTGAACTATTAAAGTGCACTTAAACTCAGCTACCTCATGAAGCAGATTTTTACTTTTTAAATCCTCTTCTAGTTTTCTCTGTTTGAACAACGTGTGAGGGTTTGTAAGGTAGTGTAGCGTCCACACTGTTACCTCTACATTATAACATGATATGTATTGCAGTGATATATGCATAGTCATAATGCTAGACATAAATTTTGGTGTATATGGCTGTATCTTACTTCCTCTGTGTATTTGTGGGTTCCTCTTGCTTGTTCCTTGTAATTCTGTTTTCTTCTTCAGCTGTAGAAACCCTGGTCAAGAGGTACGGTGTACTTCCCCCACCATGCTAAATGTATAATAGTATTGTGATCGTCTCTCATAGATGGCTATAGTCTGCTGTGTGTGCCTGTTCTGCAGTCAGAATAAGTTCAGATACAGTGTTATGACATAGCTGGTTATTTTGATAAACATTTATTAAATGTCAAATTTTATTATTTTTTTGAAAAGTAAGAAAAATGAATGTACTTCATCTAATCAGGATTTTGACTGTCTTCTAAGAGAAGGAAAGAGGCATTTAGAGGCTTTTATCAGTGGTTGGCATAAATAGATTTTTCCAATGTAATTATAAGCACAAGGAATGAAAAACTAGACAAAGAGGAGCTGCAAACCAGTTGCCAGCTCTGAACCTCTATCTTTCACACTTTAAAAGAACCAAAGAACTGGGTATCTGAACATGTCGTGTGCAGCCTGAAAGCATGTTCTGTTTCTTCAAGTTATAAAAAAGTCAACCTTGAGAAATGTATTTTTTTTTTTTTTTTTCAAGTGTTAGAAATAGTTTTTGTTAGCATCTTGTCAGTTACAAAAGTGCAGACAAGACACAGCTGGGACTGGGAGCAACATTCTGGCTAGGAGGCAATTTGCCTAAAAGATGCTTATCCTCAAAAACAGTATCTTTCATATTGCCGTTATCTTTTTCCCACGACCTGAGAAATCCTTTACATAAAAATTGAAATTACTAATGTATGTGGGCCATAGTGGTAAAGTATACTATGGTAACTTTCCTTGCAGCACCATATGCAGGAAAACTGGGGAGGAATTCTTTGTGAAGGAGTGTAGTGGTAGGATGGGGGGAATGGTTTTAAACCAAAAGAGGGGAGATTTAGATTAGAAAGAAATTCTTTACTATGAGGGTGGTGAGACATTGGAACAGGCTGCCCAAAGAAGCTGTGGATGCCACCTCCCTGGAAGTGTTCACGGCCAGGCAACCTGGTCTAGTAGGAGATGACCCTGCCCATGGCAGGGGGGTTGGAACTAGATGATTTTTAAGATTCCTTCCAACCTAAACTGTTCTATGATATGTTCTTCTGTAATGTATAGATGCTAGGCTAGGGTCTTTATATAGACTGAACCAGTCCTGAATGCCCCATAGATCCTTGGACCACAAAAGATTTATGTGATCGAAACTTTTTAAATTGTGGGTTTGATCCATGGGATGAGGGTCTGAGGGATGATCCGTGTGGGGTGAAGGAAACCCCACTGATAAGGAGAACAGTATGAGTTATGTTTTCAGTCTAGCTGTAATAGTTTCCCCATTTTGCTCTGGAGTTTGGTCCCCCTCTGCATCAGCTTTAAAGGGTTACATTGCAGGTTTGCTGCCTGTTTACATGATGTGACTCTAGATGTGCTGACCATGCTATCTAATGTTGTACATGCAGATCTTATCTGTCTGAGGATTTCAGATTGTCACCCAGAATCAACTGCATCTAGGAAAAAGTGAAAATTGTACACTGAAATCGTAAAATGCAACCTTTGAGATATTTGCAGTATGTTTGGACTTAGGCATTTGTTCTGGTACATTTATTATGGCTACCACTAAAAAGAAGAAATGTAGGACAATGCATGGAATATGAGTAGGAGTCTGTCCAGTTCCAAACCCACATGGTTTTATCTGCATTTTTTTCTGAAAGTGTTGTCTGTATAAGGGGGGGCAGGTGGGAGGGAAGTGGAGGGAAAATTGAAAGAATTTGGTAAGAGCCTGTGTATGTGCTTGTATGTGTGCTTGTGTGTGGATTAGATGAAGGGGGAGGATCTCTTGATTCTAGACTACATGTTTTTATTTTCATTTGCCAAGGATGATTAAGCTTTGCTCTCTGTATGTTATCTTTCTAATATAACTAAGTTTGCTGGCCTGTTTGTTACAAGAAGCTTGATAAGTCATCGTAGCAGGAAGAGTTCAGGTAACCAGCTATCACATTGTTAGGTACAAAATGTGGTACAATCAAACAAATTGGAAAATAAATATTTGTGCTTTACATCTGGAAACATATCTCTAGTCTATCTTTAATTTGTGTTTATGATCATGCTTTTTGTTGTCGTGCCATCTTTACTTGACCCAGAGAATAACACATATTCAAACCAACAAACAGATACCAGTGTTTTGACTTTCAGTTCTTAATCTAGGTGAAATGATCATCCAATGTAAACCTTTTCTTTCTTTCTGCCATTTGATTTATTTTATTTGGCATCTGTCACAGAATCAAAGAGGTTCTGAGCTGTATTCTGGGGCTGAATTAGTTCTTGATGTAGACTAAGTTAGTTCTTAAAGAGGAGTTACAAAGGTGGAGGTAAACTTTTGTAGCTAGTGACAGAGTGAAACAATGACTGCAAATTATGGTTTGAAAGAGATTCAGATTAGACACTAGGGAAAAAAAAAACCTTCTTTGCTAGAAGAGTAGTGCAGTACTGGAGCAGATACCCAGAAAGGCTGTGGAAACTTCATCCTTCATTTTTGGACTTGAGTAAACAAAACCTTGTGTTGGAGATAGTCCTGTTGTAAGTGAGAAGTCAGACTGGATAACTTCCAGAGCTTCCAATGATTCTGTGATTCTCAGTTGCAGTTCATCGTGGTTAATAACTAAACTAATATTCAAGTAACAGCATTCCCCTTTCAGACAGTTAAAATCTGTTCAGTAGTTGATACAGCCTATATATGGCTTTAATCAATCTGTGTTTTTTTTAGTTCACGGTCTCTGTGTTTCTATAGGCTCTTGTTTGTCTGAGCTGAATATTTTAAAATTAAAAGTTACATGTGATAAAAATGAACTTATATATGATGGTTAAATATACCTAATAAAGAGGACGTAGAAAAGACCTGGAAAAATATTTCTAATAGTGCTTTTGAATCTGTGTTTATGTGTGTACATCTGTTGCGTTAATACGTAATAGATATTAAGCAGCCTGTTCAGACAGAGACTCACTATATGCTCTGTTCTGCACAGGGAAGTCCTTCCCTTCGGTACTTTGCAGTCAAAGTATACGTCTGGTATACTGCAGCTGGTTGTTACACCATGTCTTAAACCACATGGAATGATATCTCAGCATTAAAACCAAGAGCGTATCGGCAGTATCTTTGAAGAAAACCCTACAAGAATTTTTTCTTAGGTTGTAGGCAAAAGCACAAAAGTTCCTCATGGAAACTTGTGGTTAGCAAAAATGGTTAGTAAGAACCACTATCTCTTTCGATACAAAATAACAACCTCAAATCTTACAGATTAGAAATAAAAAAACAGTTACATAGGGAAGAGGCCTGCTGAGTTACCTATCCTCCTGGAACGGTGAAGGGTTGGTCTGTGCAGAGATGAAAGGAAGAAATGATAAAATGAAGTAATACACCCATCTGCTGCAAAGATTGCTTTAAGTGGAACAATGTGTAATTTTTCAAGGAAGAAAGACCATATACTGCTTGAGAAGTGAACTGATGAGGACATGCTTGATTTGTCTTTGCGGTGAGGATGTGTTCATGTTAAGGATGTTCCACAGGAAAGATTTAGACCCCACCTTGCTCTTAGGGCTTAAAGGGAAGGCCAGGGTGACAGCAAAGCTGAAGTTTGTGTTTGTTATTTATTACTTCTTGTTTTCTCTCCCCCTTTGCTCATTTTCCCTATGCTTCTTACCACGCTATTACCATGTGGTCACACTGTGTAATTTAGGGATCTAAAGTTAATATCCTGGACTGATAGAAGGTCATTGAGTAAACTTAGGGCATACAGTCTAAGCTAAAATTTAGCTGCTGGTTATTCATTGTACCTTAATGTGCTGTGTGTTCATAGATGGCACATAATTGTATGTGCAACGGTATGTTTAAATTTAAGAAAGCTAATGACATTTTGGTAATATTCAAAGTACTGTATAGTTTGTGTATTGTTTAATGTGGTCATGTAAGTGTGTTAAATATCTTTGTTTATCCAGAAGTGAGTGCTTCATGTTGCAAAAGGAAAAACAATTTGTGGCAGTTTTACTTATGGTTTGTCAAGCTTAACTTTTTCGGATACAACACAGTTAAGAGAATAAGGATGAAATCCCTTTTGAAGGCTGAAGCACAAAACAAGAATTTCTAAACTTCCAAAGCCACTGAAAATCAGACTTGTTTGTTCAAAGATGGTCTAAGAATAGAAAACTTCATACAGTCAGTTGCAAAGGTTGGCAAATGTCTGTTTCCTTATCTGAGAGGTAAATAATCAATATGTAAAAAACTTGCTAGAATGTCCTTGAAGATGCCTCAAGAAAAGATATGAAGGGAAAATCTCCCTAAAACATTGTGTGTCTCATCCATTGCTGATGAGTGAAGCTGCATTGTTTATCTTTAATTTAGGAAGCATAATTTTTTTGTTAAGAAATCAATTTTTGAGTAATAACATCACCATTTCCCCCCTCTATTAGCAGTGGAATAGGGAGATTCTCAAAACAACAAAAATCATTATATATCAAGAGAGATGCTTCACAAAGGGCAAGTTAAAGCTTAATTTCTGTCTTTTGAGTAGGAGTGAATAAAAATCTCTCGCTGTGTTGCTTGATTGTTACCTCCTCCTTTTCCTAGAGTGTTTCAGTCAAAAATGAAGACATTGAATGTCACTTGCTATGTTTAAACCATGGTTATATCAGTGTAAGAGTAGGACAAGAGTTTTAAAAAAAACCTTGAGATTGAACCTCTGATTATTACAAATACATTTATAAAGACTGATAACTATTCCATTTCTTCTAATCCAAGACATGCAGATTCCAAAGTTTGTGTTCAGATCCTCATGAATCAGGTACTCAACCAGCTCTGCAACAATTTGAAAACATACGAACCTTTATGTTAGAACAATCTGTATTTTTATTCTTTCTCTAGACAAAAAGAATTGCTTATGTATGTGAATATAGCATTGTGAGAGAATTTTTGCTGTCTCTACACACACACTATTTTTTCTGAATTAAGGAAATAATCCTTTTGCATTAGAATTACAAACATAAGCACTAGTATAAACATTTTGAAGTTTACATCTTCAGGTATAGAGAAATGCATTGCTGTGCTGGCTTTATAAACTTTGGTATTAAGAGATATGGAAAATGCTGCATCTGGGGAACATGTATTTGATCATTCCTCTGACTCTTGCTGAATAAGTCATTTCCTTCCCTAACATACTAGTTTTTATTTCTGAATGGCATACTGGTACTGGGGAGGACTACATAGGAATAAAGCAGGATTTTGATTGTGAGTAATCTTAACTGATCTTTTTACTCTCTGAAATATCTAAGAATTTCATATGTAGAAGTTTGTAAGGGATTTTTGATGAATTTTAGAATTTACAGTACAAAGATTTGTGGATACAACCAGAAATACTGATGAATATTTATGTAATATATCCTTAGAATGTTTCTAAAACATTAGGATATGATGCTTGTTAGTATATAGATACTTGCTGGTTGGAAATAACCAATAAAACGGGTGACAGTGAATTATATTAGCATTAACTGCAATGTTTATTAAAAATTGGTTTAAAATTGTATGAGAAACCTCTATGGAGTGTAAAATACACTTCTAGGTATCTTTCTGACCATAAAAATCTTTTTCGAGTTCTGTGAATGAATTCTTGGTTTGAATACTCATATTTTGTTTGCAAGTTCTACAGTTGGGTCTGTAATTATTATAGTTTCTTGTAGTACAGAGAAGTTGCTCTTCGTTCAGTATATTGTTAAATTTTTCTGATTTTTAATTTCTTAGCATTATTCTTCAGTATTTTTCACAGAGATATACTATGGAAGGGACTTTTTTTTTTTTTTTAATGTGCCTTTTTTTTCTAAGTTAGAAAAATGTAACTAAAATGCCAGTGGAAAGCAAATATCAACCAAGTATATCTTGCCCCTTTCAAGTGTTTTCAGAACACTTAGTTTTTCGTTTGAACTGAATATTTTGTATGTAGCACTTAAGCATGCATTTAACAGTTATCTGATCCAGTTTACTGCTCAGGTGCTCTGAAAGGTCAATGGGGGAATGGGGACAAATGAGAGGTGGGTGGAGTGGACACTACAGAAAGAAACTAGATCTTGGTTTTCTAGGTCTAGGTTTATGGGTTCGTTGTTCTGTCATCTCTGACCTTGCACCCACCTACTCCCTCCCCTCTCTTTTTTTTTCCTATTGGCTGGATTCAGTTACCTCTAGTCTTCCATCAAATGTATCTAAGAGATTTTAATTCTGTCTTTTCAAAGAGACCAACATCTGGATATAACAAGGAGCCAAGTAACTTTACTGAAGGGAGGCTGCCCTGAAGCTCAGGCTTATTAGGTTGCAGAGAATTCATATGGGAGACAGACATTTCAACTGGCTTAGGCATAGAAAATTTTACATCAGAATTTACAAACAATTGTGAGACAAATGCATTGGAAATCAGTCTTTATTATTACAAGGTTAAATGCATGCAAATCATTGTGCATCCTTGGATTCTCTTTTGCTTTCTAATTTGCCTCAGCAGACAAAATAAAAGGAGCTGTTTGTAGGTTCCCTAGTTATATGTAAATTCTTAAATATTGACAGAATATTAATGAGCTTTCCTATTCCTAAATTAGTTATTTATTCAAAATGTCTTTCATCACACTGTCTCTCCTAGTATCTAAAGATCTGGGCTCTGACTCTTATAGGACAGGCAGATCCTAACTAGCATTTTTTTTATATGAGCAAGATCGCTTTTCTTACCCCTTCTCAGAACAGATTGATGTGTTGACATCTTTCTGTATGTTCCAATATGCAATTTGTGCAATTTTATACAGAATGCGATTTGTGTGGGTTGTTTTTTTTTGTTTGTTTTTTTTTTTTTTNAGAATTCGATTTTATAGTGTTGTTTTTTTTTTTTTTTTTTTTTTTTTTTTTTCCTCTCGGAAAAGGCCCCCAAACCAAAAAAAAAACCAAAATGGACAGACCTCATTAAAACACAGCTCTTTGAGATTCATAATGGCAAATTTGCATGAGGGTATCATATAAAGGATGGATGTGTATCTAAATGAGAGTTTTCAAAAAAATAAAAATATCTAGGACATGAAAGAAGATTGTAAAAAAGTGGGTGTTGGCCTCTTCTCCCAGGTGAATAATGACAGGACCAGAGGAAATGGTCTGAAGTTGCATCAAGGGAGGTTCAGATTAGATACTGGGAAGAATTACTGTACTGAAAGAGTGCTCAGGCACTGGAACAACCTTCCCAGGGAGCTGGTTGAGTCACCATTCCTTGAGGTGTTTAAGAAATGTGTAGATGTGGCACTTCAGGGCATGTCCTAGTGGCTGAGACTGTAGGGGTTTTTGGTGTGTGTATGATTGGACTTAGTGATCTCAGAGGTCCTTTCCAACCGTGATGATTCTGTGACATTTTAAAGGCACTTTATAGTAATTCTCTCTTCCTAATTCATCTCTTCCTACATACAACCTCACCTGCTCTGGAAAACCATGGAACCATGGTTAGATTGGATTACAACTTGCTTTAAAGTATGTCAGAGACATGGGCAGTGGGATACAGTGCATCCACAGCGAATTTGCCAGTGACACCAAGCTGCGTGGCACAGTGGACATGCTGGAGGGAAGGGGTGCCATCCAGAGGGATGTGGACAGGCTTCAGAAATGATCCTGTGCAATCATCATGAAGTTCAACCAAACCAAGAGCCTAGGTCCTGCATCTGGGACATGGCAGTCCCAGGCACAAATACATGTTGGGCAGAGAGTGCCTGTAGAGCATCCCTGAGGAGGAGCTGGGAGTGCTCATGGATGAGAAGCTCAACATGAGCCAGCAGTGTGCACTGATGGCCCATCATCAAAAGAAGCATGGCCAGCAGGTTGAGGGAGGGGATTCTGCCCCTCTACTCTGCTCTTGTGAGACCCCAACTGGAGTACTGTGTCCAGCTCTGGAGTCTTCAACACAGAAAAGACATGGACCTGTTGGAATGGGTCCAGCGGAGGGCTGCAAAGATGATCAGAGGGCTGGAGCACCCCTTCTATGAAGACAGGCTGAGAGAGCTGGGGCTGTTCAGCCTGGAGAAGAGAAGGCTCCAGGGAGACCTTATAATGGCCTTCCAGTACCTGAAGGGGGCCTACAGGAGAGGGACTCTTTGTCAGGGAGTGTTGCGATAGGATATAAGGGGTAATGGTTTTAAATTGAAACAGGGAAGATGTAGATAGATGCTGAAAAGAAATTCTTTCCTGTGAGGGTGGTGAGACACTAGAAAAGGTTGCCCAGAGAAGTTGTGGCTGGTCCACCCCTGGAGGTGTTTAAGGCCAGGCTGGATGAGGCTTTGAGCAGCCTGGTCTGGTGGGGGGTGTCTCTGCCCATGGCAGGGGGTTTGGAACTCAATGATCTTTAAGGTCCCTTCCAACTCTAATAATTTTGTGCTTCTAAGATTCTGTCTTTGCACTTTTCTTTTTTAGGATTATTTTGTTAAAGTATAACAGTTTTTGAAACTTTGTTAATTTTAGAATATAGTGTCTGTATACCTTATGTACACAACAGATTACTCCTATGTCTTGTTTTTAATTCTTTTATTTTGTATAGTAAAGTGATAGTTTATTTTGTGCTGTGAAATTTATATGTTGGGACAACTGTACAAATATTTGTGTGGTTGGAATATACATTTGGACTACTATGGATATTGTGCTAAACTCCGCCTGTAAGTGTACTGAAATTCATAGGACAACTGTCATATTTATTAAAATTTACTAGGTGTGTTCTTCAGGGTTTTTTTCCAAGAAATTAATGGAACTGCTTTTTAAATTAATTTTTTTTAACTAGGATTTTTTTTTTCCCAAGTTCCATTCTGGAATTAATTTTCACTTATTGCTTGGAAAATGGGAGTTTAAGTAATGGGAACATAGGCAGATGCAGGGCTATTGTACAGAAAACTGTACTGTATTTTACAGACTTCTTCAGGCCAAAGAGCATTTATAATGAAAGATCTGATTTCTGTTCATGTTTCATGTCAAGACACAATGACAACTTATGCTTTTTAAAAATAATGCAGGAATGAATAGCTGAAGGAAAAAAATCTGCAAGTAAATGTTTCTCTAGAAAGTAAGTACTGAAGTCTTTCCTGCGGTGACTTGGGCTGTGAAAGCTGGAGGAAAAAAATGAAGGGCACCTAATGAAAAACAGCTATCAAAGTTATCTGTGTACATATATTTTTGTTTGGAATCCATATAATAACAAAAACATGGCATGAAGCATATGCTAGACATATTCTTTCACCTGAATGATCATCAATATAAAACAATATAAACCACTTCTATAGTTAATTGAACCTGAAAATTTGGGTTCTTAAAGATGATTTGTACATAATTAAGTCAGTGTGACTTTTCAGAGACATCTAACAAAAAGACTAATAGCAGTACTCTCTAAAACATTTTGAATGAGGTAAAAGTACTGCATAAATAAAGATGAGTAAATATATTGTACTCATACATGATTACAGAAAGACATTGTCAATGACTTTCCACTTTTCTCCTAAATTTTCATTGCATAATTTTGCTTTATGCAGACTATGGGAATTTTTGGAATATTTTGAAAGTGCATAACTTACCGCTGATGTTATCTGTCCATTGTAAAAGCTCCATTAATGTCAGTTTCTTCTATGCTGGACTGGGACCATTTCTAGCTTCACGGGTGAGTGCTACAGCTGCATTCTTGGAGGCCTGGGGATATGGGCAGTGCCCTAAGAGGTCCCTTGTGCACGTTGGAGCGCACCTGCCCAACAAATTATGGATTGAACATGATGTCTGTTACGCATCTGTTAATGCAGCTCAATGACACAGTGACATTCCACTGAGACAAACTTGGGATATCTCATCTTTTGTTATAAGAATCTTGTGATTGCTAGTTGAAGACACTTGACAAATGGGTTTCCTGAGGAAACAGATGATAAGTTAGATGCCAAAACAAATGTCTTGCAAGACAGTTAATTAATTGCTTAATTGATAGAATGCACAAAACCAAAATTTTCAGAGAAGCTCTGTTTGGGGTTTTTTGTTTGTGGATTTTTTTTTTTTTTTTTTTTTTCCATACAGTGGTGTATGAAATTGAACTTATTTTAGATGATGGAATAGTTTTGATTTTTCAAAATCTAACTGGGGTTTAATTGGCCTATCTATTGAATAAATTAAATATTTTTAGAGTTGATACACTCCCTGGTCCCCCAAGTCCCAATCCATGTACTAACTAAATAACTCTGCATACTTGCCAAGTGAATGAAACAAAGGCCAAAACTGAGATCAAATCAACTGACTTTTATAATGCTCTCAGCTGCTAAGAATAAGTTATTAGTTTCTAAAGGTACCTGTTTCCATGTAGAATTTTCATCTTTGTAATTTGGCTTTGCCAGTCTGCTGTTGAGTACAGATTAAGATCTTGGTTAAACAAGCCTATGTGAATAAGGTAACATAATAGTTGCCCTTCCAACATGAGCCTGCATCTATTTCTTTAATGATTCCTTTAGAGGTGGAGTGAGATGTCAAGAAATGTGTTTTAGAGAAGCAGTATGAGTTTTCCTACCATTATCCTTGTGCTTTTCAAAATTTATGTGTTCATTCATATTCAGTCTGTATCTCACTCCTATCTGTCTTCCAAGTCCATATAAATAATATTATTATTAAAAGCCAGTAAGATGAAAGTTGAAAGTTTAGCTGATCAGCCTGTAATTTCCCAATTTTTCTTTTTTTCTCCCAATTTTTATATCTAATGGTCTTTCATTAAGTCCTACCTTACTGTATTCATCCATGAGTTTTCAAATGCAGTTGACATAGGTATTAAAATTGCTTTGAATTGTTTTATAAAATGTTAGGTGAAGTTCTTCAGAATTGTCCTTTTTTGAAAACATCTACTTTGCATTTGTACTCTGATTATTTTTTTTCTTTGGCCTGTGTTAGTCATCTTTGTTCTGCTGATGTTTATAATGAAGCTTGATGAAGAAAAACATTTGAAAATGTTTTGGGGATCTTTTTGATATCGCGTATCTTCACAGAGTAGCAGTTTCTTGTACCTTTTTTTTTTTTCTTTTTTTGATCTGGCCTTAACTGTTTATAGTGTTGTTTTGTACTCAGCCTTCTTAATTATACTTAGTTTCCACTTTCTGAATGTTGCTTTTTTATGTTTGAGGTCAGTCAAAACCACATGATTTGCTTAGTTCAGTCTTTTAATATACTTGCTGTTTTCTTCAGTTCATTTAATTTTTTAATGGAACTGCAGGTTTGGGTTCCTCCTTAGGCTTTTCTCAACTCTGAGATTCCTGAGGGACTGCAAGACCATTGCTTTAATTTTATTGTTCTCGTTCCTATCTTCTCTGAGGAATGTGAACTCGCTCATGCTGTAGTTGCTCTTCACCAAAGTGCTTTTCACTTTCTCATTCTCAGTCATTTCCTTTGTATTGGTTGTATTCAGAATTTGAAGAGCCTTTTACTACTTTCTTCAACTTTTCATAATGTTTACTAATGCATTCCAAGAACTTGAGGGCCAGTCTGGTGCCTTAGTGACTAGTAAAATGCCAGGAGAAAGGAACTGGGATTTGATTTGTGCAGTCTGTTACACACCTAGAAGCATATGTTCACATGGCATATTTATCACCTGTGGGAAATTTGCACCAGGTTTGCTCCTAGGTGTGTACCACATGTCTGTGAGTGATGCAAGGCAGACTTCTTCATAAATCTGTGTGTGTGCAAATGGAGCATACTGCTTGGGGAGCTTTGAGAAGATACTTTAGAAGACTGATACAGCTCATTCTTAAAGAGTCATATGAGCCATTTCACTAGCTAAATATGTCTTAATTATGCATTTGAACATCCATGTTCTCTGTGTATTAAGCTGTTTTGTGTGAGGTCTTCAAGATGTTTTCCTCCTGTAATGTTCCGATGAGTAGCTATCTCTTTATCTCATTTCATACAAAGCATGTTTTGTACATGTTTCTCCGTTTAATCTTGACAGTGGATTTTAGTTACTACTTCCTCGTTTTTTTTAAAAACAGAAATGAGCATTTGGAGTGGCACTTATTTGTCCGCTTGTACTGTGCTTTGCAGCCTTTCACTTAACCTTTTTATGACCTTTTTCTAAATTCTGTCAGAGAATTGTCCAAAAAAGAATTCTGGACCACACTACTGAGGGACCATGTTGCTACTGTACCTGGCATTGCATATTTAGTCAGCTTGTAGCCTGACTCTGTGAATAGTACACTGATACATAGATGAAAAAATAACTTCTTGCAACTCTCAGTAGAGTTTTTCAGCTTTCTTAGGACAAATGATACATTTGAAAGTACAATTCTGAAATTAATTTATACCAATTGGAGATATAGAAAGAATAGTTAATAAGCCATCTAATAATAAACTAATACATTAATATTAAGCATATAGTTTTTACTCTAAATAATTTTATCAGTTCATCAAAAGAAATGTAGCTGAAGGCAGTGTTTTTTCTTCTACTTGCGGTTGCACTTCAGTAAACATTTGTAACTGTTTTAATAGTTAGATGGAAAGCTCTGCTTTCTATAAGAAAATAGATTTTACTTACGCTTGCAGAAACAAATTTCATTTTTATTAACTGTGTTTCCAGATACATACTCTGGGAAATGATTTACTAAAGGCATAATTTAGTGGTTTATTAAAGATCTAATATGCAAGGAAGAGTAACAGAGAGGCACAAAACCTATTAAGTGTCACTTACAAAAGTATAAACAATCTGCTTGTGCATTTTGAATGCATTAAGGAATACTTGCTATTCTACAGTTAAAATTGCATCACTTTTTTGAATTTAGTTGAATTTAGTTTAAGTTAAGGTCACAGAAACGTAGTTGTCCATTTCATGGAAAAAATTTCTTCCTCACTTGACGTTCCTTCCATGGTTTCTTGTGTTTGTGTAAATATTCTAGTCAGCATCATCCGTTAGTACAGTCTTACCTTCAGACTTTTTTCCCCTACTAGGTATTTGTTAACTATTGTCTAGTGTTCACTAAGTTTTGCTTACTTGGGGTTATGTATGATGTCAAGGATTTCTGAGTGGTTTTCAAGTACTAGCCAGGTCCAAGACTTCCAAGTACCAATGAGGACTGGTACATTCAGCCCAGGAAGCTTTCGGAAGCAGTTGCATGGAGGAAGATAAATGGTTGTTGAAGGCTTCCCCGACTGTCTGTGTTACTAAAAGTGAACAGCATATTGGCAACCTTTTTTAGATAATGATCAACTAATAACTTTTGTTAAATACAAGAAGGAGAGAAAATCCATTTATGTAAGCTTATCTTCAGGGTGAAAACAGTTTTGGGATTTCTTGGTGGAATTTTTGTTTAAAGATAAAGTGTGACACATTCATTCTTAATTGAATATATGTATATATTCACCAAATGTCTTCAGCTATGTGCCAGTTTGTGGTACAGCAAGGTAAGTGACCCACTGTTGCCACAAAGACTAATTTCAGCTAGAAGCTGTAGAAACAAGAAAATTATGTGGAAGGAATTATCTGTCTTTTTGGATATTTATTCTTGTCTGTTAGGGAAAAAAGTGAAAAAGTAAATATTTTTTTCCATCATTTCACTGGAATTTATTGTCATGTTCTGTTTCCTTGTGTGCAGACTCCTTACGTACCAGAGTTTCAGACTCTGTTTATCTTCCACTCACTGCTTTCTGAAACTACGTTAATGTGCCTTGGCTGTCTTTGCTTCTGTCAAATCCATAACTAATGACAAAATGATTCTTTAAAAATTAATCAGACTATTTCTGGGGGAGTGGAAGAGTGATCTGCATGTAATCATATTATCCAGAGAGGAAAAAAATATTCAAACATGTAAATTCATAGTATGTAAAAAAGCATAAAGCTTAGAAGTCTGTACACTGCTGTATTTTGTTAAAGGTTCCTACAGAACCTCCTCAACTTATTCTCCAACCCATTTTTAAAATGGATTGCTACAGCTGAATCAAATGTGACTCATAAATCTGAAGGCATCTTGGGTGTAGTTATGTTAGAGTAAATGTCTTTATATTCAAATAATGAACTTCAAAGTGTTTATAAAGTTATGTGGCATCATGACTTTCAAAACAAAATTTTCTTATTTGCCACTTTTCTTGATCCCACTTAACATATATGCAATTTTTAAATCTTTATCCTTCTAACCGTTGAGTGTCAGCTTGCTAATGAGTGCTTTATCTTGCATTATTTTTACTACTGAATATATGTTACAATTTTTTAAACTGTCACAATGGCCTTGCTAAGGCCCTTTTCTTAAGAAAAATAAAGCTATATTCAACCCTAGCTGACTAATAGTCTAAAAAAATTTAAGAAAGGTGAAGATGATGAATTTTATATTTATCCACATGAGTTTACAGTACTTGGTTTTATATTGTGGATTTGAGTGAAGTTATGGATCATCTGAAATAGTAGAGTGTCTTGTCTGGATTATGTGGAAATCAGTTCTAGTTTTCCTGAAGGATGTCTGTACTTTTTTCACTAAGCTCTGGCAGAATTTTTCCAATGTTAACCAGACATCAAAATATGCTAATTTTGCCTATTCTTGCGATTCTAATTTATACAAATTCTGTAAAGAGGTCTTTTTTTTTTAAATGATGAATACATTTAGGATTTATCAACAGCAATCTGTACACATATATAAAAATTAAAAGGTGAACCTTCCTTCCCAAAATCAAAAAGTGTAAATCAGTGTTAGGAATCTGTGAATTTCAGGGCTACATGAGGACATCTGAGTGACAATTTTTAATCCACCAATAATACTCTCTGTATGAACTTGGAAGTAAACAGGATGGTTGTGGAACAATGCATACTCAGACAGCTTGACATCTGCATCCTAAAATTGTCAAATGTGTCTCTTGGTGATTTTAAGTAGTCTCCTTTTGCCTATGGGACAAGATTTAGAAAAGTGCAGCCATGTTTTTTGCTTAACTATTCAGGAAGTCTCCAAGATGAATAAGGTTTGTTGACTAAGTTTTAGCAGTAGAGCAGCAAGGGCAGAGATACTGCACATTGGAAGAAATACTGTTGAAAACTCAGAATTAAATTTTAGTATTTGTGAGGTTGCTTGTTCTAAGGTTGGAAAATCCTTCTGGTTGAAAGCAACAAACTGGAATGGTTTTCTGATATCTTCTTATCTAAATTGATTTGCATGTCTGAAAACATGGCAATTTTCTGCACATTTTAAATAGGATAAATTGGCCCGTCTTTCAGTATATTGGACATCTTACAATATAGCAGTAGAATGTAAATTTAAGACTCTTTGTCATGTTATTTGTGCTTATAATGGTAAATCTTTTGAACAAAACCCAGATACTTTGAAGTTGCCTTCAAGTCTAGCATTTTGTTTTTATGATATTAGTATGCATGAATGCTTGTGAAAAAGAGCTGCAGCTGAAGGGGTGTGGTTTTGCTCATCATACACTAAACCTAATTTGGTCTGTCTTTGTCTCATGAAATGTGGAGGGAATCTGAACTAGGGTTCTAATAATTTCTGATTGTACCCATTTTTTTTCCTCTCTCCAATTAAAAAAAGAATTACAATTTGCGTGACCTTCTTGGAGTAATAGTGAAGCAGAAGCTGTGTAGCTACGAAGGGAGAAATCAGCTAGTTGAGTAAGCAGTGGCTGATAGAATTGAAATAGGTAAGTTAGGAGGAAGACGTAGGGAACTAGATGAGGACAAAATAGCTGGGGATGTATTTGTGTTTTGGGAATATTTATTTTTACAAAGGAGAACAAGGGCAATTTTTTAAACTACAGAAAGAGCAGTCTAGTTTAGATGTAGAATTTTGGAGATGTAGACTTTTGTCATTACTCTAGTCTTTATGAAGAAGGGACTGTAGAAGAAAAATTCTGCAACAAAATTAAAGATTAAACTTATTAAATCAGTTCAGGTCCTCAAAACTTTAAAACTCGAGGAGACTAACAAAATAATTACAATTTTATTTATAACTCTTTTGTTAACAGAATTTAATTTACTCCCATAGGGAAGTGTAAATATTAAGTTTCATAGAATGTAGAAGATCTAATTAAGCTCAGAGATAGGATGCTTAAAAATGTGCAAGAAAATGCTGTGTAGTTTTAGTTCAGAATGTATGCAATGTATGTTGTGTTTTAATCTTGATTTCATTTTTCCACGGAGAACAAATTTGGTTTAAGCTGATTTGGAAAATGCTGCACTTCTACCTTGGTTAGAGTTTGAAGCTTAAAAAGTTTTCTGTGATTTGACTGTAAGTCTTAAGAATATCATTATTTTTAGAACAATTCTTTTAGTGATTATAAACAGGCTAACTAACTTCCTTAGTGCTCTTTGTAACTGGCCCAGATTTTCTGCGGTTCTGTCAGGATGAGGAGGCTCTCCTGCATTCCTTAAAATAAGTTAAGCAACAATAAAATAAATACTTGAGGTTGGATGAAAGTAGTCACTTAGATCTGATCTCCAAGTGTGGAGAAATAGTTGTCTGTGAACTTTTTGATTTGCCACACATTTCCAGTGTTAGGCTATTCTGTGTTTGTTTTTCCATCAACTGTATTCCGTGTTTGCACATGCACACTTCATGCATAGCTCCCTGAACGTCAGCCAGCACTTGAGAGCACTTCACATTGTGTGTCCACAGAAGGAATCCGTTTCCTGGGGAACATGGTAGTTTTGCTTCTTTTACCTTAAGATTCTTTCCAAGGAAACCCAGCAGTTCTTTCAGAGCTGTAAAAATACTTGGACAATCAGTTTTAGGAGGCAGAAGTTAACATGAGAGTAAATTTTTACTAGTCATTGTATGTGCTAGTGTAGTTGCAAGAGACAAATTTTCAGAGAGCTTGGTTCCATTGCTAATGAAACCTCAGCTTTCCCTGGCATTTGATGAGCGATTAGGATTTTTTGGAGGGGAGCCTGGGGAACAGGAACATGGTGGAATTTACTGACTCAAATCAAGCATGAAGAAGTGTAGGGAACTTTCTTTTTTTTTTTTTAAACAACAACAACAAAAATATATATATATTAAACGTGAGGATAATATGTTCTGTAAAATGTACAAACTGAGATTGACCTTTACAAAAGTAGAAAACACAATCAGGGCGGAGCTGTAAAACTGTTGACATCTGGTTCTCTGTGCAACCTCTGTATCTGGAACCACTTTATGCTGTGTCCAATTTATTTGCAATATTAGAGCAGGAAATCATGTTTGTACAGCTCACTGCAAAAATACCTTGAAGTAGTAGATCTAAAGTGATAGGTTCATGCCAGCTGTTCCCCTGGTAAAGAAAGCATTTCCCATTTCTTTTTTTCTAATGAACAGAAGATGAGCAGAAATGTCTTCAGAAGAAGAGGAATATCACATACCTCCATACTAAACTAAACCAAAACCCAGGATGCACCCAGACAAATACATATTTACTTGAACTTTGGGGCTGTAGCTTTGGGGTTGAACTGGGACTGAATAATGAAGGAGGCTGTTGCCAACATGAAACCATCTTCATTTGTTGCAAATTTTAAAGTGTATGTGGTGAATAATGCAGGAAAAAAGTGGAAAAAGAATGGATAATGGCATAGTTTATAAAATCAGATGTCAATTTTGGGTGTTTCTATTCATCCCCTTACCTGCTGCTTGCTTGTGGAGCAAGTCAAGTAACTTTTCACTAGTACTGCACCATTACAAGTGTAACAACTATCAGTATTATAGCCCTGCAAAGCAGATGAAGTTTTCTTTGGCAGCCTTAATTTTGGCAATTCTGGAATTTTAAATGTCTGGCTTTGCAAACTTAAAATCTTTTTGTGTGTGTTCAGGTCTATGATGTGCTAGTTCAAAAACATACAAAGGGAATGGAAATTATTTGTACTGGTGTCTGTGTGCTTTATCATTAGGCTTGGAAACCTTAAACCCTTCTTAATGTTTTGCCAATTCACCTAATAATCTAGACAAATATGTGTAGCATTTCTGTTTTCATCCCTCAGCTTGTCATGTCATCACATTTAGTGATGAAATATTTCGTTTACAAAATAATTATAAACAGTTCTCATTTAAAAGAATATTGACACAGTGTATAATTTTTTTTTTGCCAAACTGTTTTTGGTGATCAGAGTTTCTGTTTTTGTTTTCCTGGGTCATTTGTTGAACAGTATAGTAGAAGAAAATCACAGCCAAGACAAATATTTTGTGATTAAGTCATATGGTTCCTATGGTCATATTATAATCTTTTTACATTAATCACATTCATATTCAGAAATGGTTCTAATTTATACTCGCATCCTCTAATTTAAAAATACATTGTATATATGTATTACATTTAAGAGCACTAATATCTTAAATAAATGCATCTTATGTATAGGAGCATATTATATATGGCAACTAATGCTAATGAACAGCCTAGTAAATTGAATTCAACCCCATAATCGCACATCAAGTCCCTTCATCGCTCTTCCAATCCAATGATCTGGAACTTCATGGTGCAATTAACTTTACGACTTCTAGGCAGCTAAATGCATTGTCCCTTCTGCAAATATGTGGAAGACTTGGAAGTTTCTTCTATTTAGATCCCTCAAGGCAGGTACTTTCTGTACTGGGCAAAAAGTTTGAAAAATCTCCAGTGTCATGAAGGACATTACTCATGTTCTTCTACTTAAAAGTTCGACCTGCAGTAGAAATTCTATTTTGTTTCTCCTCAGTTCCCATCAGTTGTTTCTGCTTAAAGGAGGAATGTGGGAAATGGACTGAAATGGCCATAGAGATTTTAGCTCTAGTGGTGAACAATTAAAAGGTTTGTTGGTGGGTTGTTTGTTTTTTTTTAAGTTTTATGAAATGATACTTGCTTTTTTTCCAATCTCCACGCTGAACCAATCTGTGTCGTGGACATAAGGACTTCTGCACATCAAAAATATCATGAGCCAGACCAGTTGTTTGTCTAGCCAAATACTCCTGCCTCCAACAGTAGTAGTTAGGAGAAGCTTTTTAAGGAGGCAACTCAGGCCTGGCCCCTTTTATGAGCTTATTTCCCATGCTGCCCCCCAATTCCATATAATTGATTAGGGATTTTAGAGGGTACAAATACTCTTAGTTTAGGATCTGTTTGAGACCTGTGGTCCATTTATTTGTCTAATGCCTTCTTGATCCTCTTGCTGCTTCTGATTCCACACTATCCTGCCATGAGTTCCAGAAGATCCCTATGTACACTATAAAAAAGAGCATACAAATTTTCCATTAAGTCTGGGTACTTGATGCCCAAGGAACCTGAGGCATTTTTTGCTAAAGTGGTAATTCCAGTTACAGGGAAAGGGTTGTCTGTACATGGCAGTTGGAACATGAGGAGAGCTGTGAGTGTAAATCTTATTCTGTCATTACGGATAGTTTTCTTCTATCTTGTAGTCACCTTGATTCTTATATACTGTGTTCTGAGAATATACTGTTTTGTAACTATGGGTCTGAATAAAGTGAGTGGTGAACACGGCCTAATCAGTGGTTCATTATAAGTCTGCCTTGTGCCCTCTTTCATGAGATCCCTGTAGCTATTCAGTGGTTGTGGGTGAAGTTTTCATGGGGGGGGGGAAATGCAGTCATCCTCTGACTCAAGGTGGATGCTACTGATGTAGGGTGAGATGATGGACATGGATATCAGAGATACTGCTTACTTTAAGTCTGTTTACTTGATGTAGTATGTAGCTGGAGCGTGGACAGATAATGAAGCATGGTTAAATTATCTTGGTCATATTTGACACTGATACTTCAGTGTATTTTTAGTCCATCCTAATTACAAATTAAAACATGTTGTTTAGGCCATAAACATTGATTGTTTGGTTATCCATCAGTCAAAACTCATAATGACTTGAGTCCTTTGGGCCTGAAATAAGTATTGCAAGGAAGCTAGATTTTTTCAGAGCTTTTATGAGGGAGCTTGAAAAACTCAGTACTTGGGATGCCTCACTTTGATAATATATATAAAAGCCTCCTGTATATTTACTGTAATTGTTGCTTCTGAATGGAATATGAAAAACCTCCTTACATTTTTGGCTAGCTGGGAGTATCTATCGTACAGGAAAACAACAGTTTCCATCAGTATGTGTAATGATTATTTTTTCTGAGATTATTTTAATATATTGAACTTGGTTATACGTTCTTTCTTTCACTTTGTATTTCCTCTGGTTGATTAACAGTAAATGAACCATTTCTCTAAATGTTGGCATTTTATTTATGCATACTGATTCAGAAAAAGAGGAAGAAATAGGAAGACCAATTCAGGACCTGAGCATAAACAATACCAAACATCCTTGCTTAAAAATTTTGTTTGTTAGTATACGCAAAGAATGGAGACTGAGTTGCTCAGGAAGAAAAGTTGTAGGTTGCAACAACAATTTGCAACCTTTTTGATATCCTACTATATTTCAAGTTTGCATAATTTTTCCAACTCAGCTGATCAGCTGTCAAAAAAAGAGAGTGACTGGGACAATTGCAGCTGTTTCAGAGGAGGAAATAGAGAAAGGTATGCCTACTCTGCAGAAAAGCAGGGATTTGCCTTCTGATAGCCAGGGAGTGTGCTCATGAGGTGGTCGGATGATAGTTACTGTGGAGTTTCACTCAAAATCGCACTGGGCAGGCTGTCAGGAGGAGGATTTTAATGTGTTTCTCTTTGTCTCCGCCCCCCAAAAATACCACAGATAATCATTGCGTCTGTCTTATCAGACTCAATGCTCAGTGACATGTGCTTTATAAATATGGACCCACAGCTGAAAAAGACAGTCTGGCAGGGTTTTTTTTTTTGGTTTTCAGCTGTTTAGCTAATTGCTATGTATGTGAAAACCACTAAATGGAAATAGGAATAGACTATATGAATTTTCATTATTATAAAATACAAACCCTACTCAAACCGTGATCTAAAAAAATATATATCTATTTATCTACAGATAGTGGTATTTGTTTTTCATTGTGTAGATTACATTTTTATTTGGTGTATTTAATGTAGAGTGAGTGTCCTGTGATGACCTTTCAACTTTCGAATCATTGTTTGCTTGAAAAGTAATTTCTTAAGAACTTTGACTACATAGCAGTGAGGCTATGTAGTCAAATACAAAGTTTTATAATACAAAGTTTTTGTATTTATCTCCTTTGGCTGCAGCGTGTTACTAGGATCAAAACATATACTATTTTATATTGGGCCTTTAAAGAAAGGTTTGATTGCTGATCTTCTTTTATTACCTGCCACGTTGGTAAAAAATACTTATTTTATATACTGTTTTAGGAAACCACTTAGGAAACTTCCTCAAACTGTTTCTTAGAGGTTTCATTTTAATGAAGAAGGGAATATACACACACTTCTTATATGTGTTTGAGGATAATATATTTCAAAGTGTGTTTAAAACCTGTAGAAATTTTAAAACATAAGCCTTCTCCCGTAAGTCTTTGATCTCTGTGTTTTGACATACGGCTGTAGATAGAACTGACCTTATGCATGGACTGTCGTGTGAATGTGGTATGAAAGCACTGACGTTCATTTACTATTACTTTCAATATTTTGTCTCTGTTGTGAAAGTTTTACTCCTTGACGCTTTCATGTAAGTGATTTAGTCACTACCTCACTCTGTGCCTTTACTTTTTCACCTTTAAAAAGGACAAGTGTATTTCACTCTTTCTGCAGTTGTGTACTTCAAGACCGGTGGGCAATGCTTACAGAAGTGTTACTGGTAACAGTAGTAGTATGTAACTATTCTAAAACTGTATTCAGAATAAAAATAGGTGGTTAATGAATTATCTAGGAAAAACTAATGCCACAAGGGCAAAGCTATTTGTGGGAAATGTGTGTTTTAAAAAGGTATTTAATCATTGTTATAGGAATAAAATTAATTTATTTTATAATGATTCTTATTAGGACGAGAAAATTATTTTGAATTCTAGTTCATATCAGTTCCCAAAGCATAAAAGGGAAAGACTGATACTTTAAGTATTTCTATACTATAAAGAAATGACATTTCTGTGTGTGTTAGTGTGTCTCTGTTGTCATTATAGGTTATATACCTGACATTTTGTATTCACACCTCTTTCTGTGACGCACATTTAGCATTTATGTGAATTCAACAGGGGCCAATGTCATTGTTTCTGCTAGTTTCATATGGTGTATTGCTAAGCAACATGTGTATGAACAACAGTGTTTAATTTCATTTTATCTCTTTCTTGTCCCCCTTCAGCCCCGCCTTACCTAAAAAATGACAAGTTTGAAAGGTTAGTATTACCTTGTCAGGCAAAACAGTATTTTTAGTTCATACTCTATGAATGATGGAAGATCCAGGAGGTAGTGAGGATTTTGGATGTTCTTCAGTTCATTACTTAAATATTGATGATGTTCTCAGCAATATTTTTTTTCTTGCAAACGCTATTTTTTTGTTTTGGAAGCAATGACTCATGAGTTTGGGGCTTTTTTTATACCTCCTAGGCTATATTCGCCTTGGAAAATAGTTTTGGAATACTGTTTTGCTCATGCACACACCTATTATATTGTACGTATACAAGCTATGGGTAAATTACATACCGAAGTATCCATTTCAGGTATTGCTGAAGACTTGACATTGCACTATCTAGGTTCCTGAAGCGTAAAGTACAATGACAGAACATTATACAGATGTATGTGTGTATATATGTACACATGCATAGAGAGAGAAAGACAGGATTTCCTATAGCTGAAGTTCATAGGGTGTGTGATTTTCTTACGTTCGTGTAAAGCAAACCAATTCTGCTGTAAATTCTAGGGATAAATAGGAAAAGGGTAAGGGACCCCTTAGAGTCCTGGGGTTCAAGTCAGTCTCTTAATGAATTTAAGCAAGGGAATTACTGTTTCAATATAAGAACTTGTCAATTGACTTCCTTAAGCTTAAATACATGGAATAAAAATGCAAGGTCATTTTTATGTTCAGTCTACGTGGATCTTCTTAGTTCAATGAAGGTATAGAAATAGCAGATCTGGTTTTGGGAGGTACATAAATGGGCACACCAAAACTTGAAGACAACCTCAACCACACAAGTTTGAGTGGAAAAATGGAAGTACAATGTGCTCTTTCCGGCCTGAACTGCCACTAAGGCAAAACTCAGGATGGAGGTATGTATGTATTCAGCCATATTTTATCAATTTCAGTTCTGTTTTTCAGACGATAGACTTTGTTTTTCAATATTAATTTTATTTGTACAGTGCAAACTTTCCTATGAAGAGATTTTCCAGGATATTTCACTGGGTTTTTTTTAATACTATGCGAAGTTCCCAAATCTGGCTTACATTTTGCTAGGTTTCTATGTGGTGGTGTGTCCTGGATATCTTATCTTGTCTTTCTACTTTTCTCAAAGGAATAGTTTGAGAAATTCAGGATATGAGTTGTTGTTGCTTGTCCTCCTAAATTTGGACTAGGATCAATTGAATATACTGTTTACTGATAGGTTGCCTTGTAAATATCCTGCATTTTAAATCTCAACTGCTTTCTCATCTTTTACCATGACATTTAAGGTATTTTACAGAAATAAAATTTTGTACATGTTTGATACTGTCATATCATACTACCATATGTTATTTGCAAAAAACATAGCTAAAAGTGACCAGTAGTGAATAGTGGCTGACTGATTGTAGCCTTATTTCTGTTGCCTTTCCTTTTTTTTTTTTCTTCCCATTTTTGAGGAGAAAAAGAATGTCTTTTGCAGAATGTGTGATTACACAAAGGTGAACTCCATTATTTTTCTCGTTTGATATTCATTAATTTGCATATTAATGTTTTCAATGGAAACTAAATATGCTAATTTCACAGCTTCTTAGCAGATACCTTAATTATGAGGATATCTGTATGTTTAAAAAGAAATGAGATAAAGTGCAGCATTGATTCATAAAGTTATACTACAGGTCAACCTGAAAATCACTTCTGTTTCAGGTGCCTCATCTCTGTAGGAAATAAAACCAGCTGCCACTGAAGTTGCAGTCAAACCCATAAATGAAGATATTTGTGTTCTGTGTTGGTTGATCTCTCTACCTGTTACCACGGTTTATGTAAACAGTCAAGCAAACATTCAATCAGAGAGTCAGTCAGTAGCTCTTGTGATCTTCTTGTAAATGTTCTTTAAAATTGTGTTTGTACACATACTAAATACAGGTAGTCCTTTTACCTTCAATTATGATCAGATGGTTAAGGACTTCTATGCTTTTGACTATTGTAACATGGAACTAATGTGGTTAAAGCCAAGAACCACCGTTTTATAATCAAAATAAACAGGAAAAACTAAAAAGGAGTTCCCAGGACTTTTAAAATGATAGCTGCTCTTCTGAGGCTAATTTAATTTTTTTTGAGTGTGAAGTTAATTCCTTCCATGCCTGCAGAGATCACATTGTAATGTCAAGTTGAAACAAGCTAAAATAAGTTTAAGTGACGGTACAATTAACAGGTTTTCTGTCACAGTGGAGTAGAAATGTAGCACCGTAAGGAGGTCAGCTGTAGGGTTGGAAGGGTATCCAAAGCAGATGCTTATACCCACCCAGGCTCTTCTGTATGGCAACGGGAAGGAAGCTTTAGAGCAATGCAATTCAAGCACCTAACAGGCTTGCCCCGGTGGATTGTATGACCTCTAAGTAGTCACCTACTGACTGGTGGTGGTGGTGGGGCTGAGTCACATCGAACGACTAGAAACTCTCTTAAATACGTTATTTCACAGAGCACACTTCAGTTTGTTGTTCACAGAATATTATTTATAACACTTGCTGGATGTCATTTATACCACACTGTCATTGCATTTAAACTTGATTAATATATCTTCTCACTTCATTTTCTTATACTGTATGGTAGGTGCTGAATAATTATCTATAAGTTCACACAGTTTAGAGCTTAGTCATTAAATTTCATAGTCAAATTTTACAATTGTCATCCAAATGTCCTCATTTAAATGATATGCATCTCATGAGGCTGTCCCAGTGAACAAAATTTAAATAAAATGCATGTCATCTTGTCATTATGAACTCTCTGAAGAGATCATTTCCTTCAGCTGTATTTCAGTATTAACCCAGTTCTTCATATAATTTCAGTAACATTGTCACTTAAAATGATTAAAACATTACATCATACGTTTTTTTTCTTAAAAAACACCACAGCAACCTTAAAACAATCTACCCATAATGTGTTGTTGTTATTACAATAATAACAGTACTTAAAACCAGTTGAACCTTAACTATAGGTTAATGTCTGGAAATTAATATTTTGGTGCCCCTCAGATGGCATCTAATTAAAATACTGCACAAAGACATTGCCAAGACAGACTGATACCATCTGATGTCTGGGAATTAAATAAATATTTAAAAATTACATTTCCTAAATAGGTTCTTAACAGGAATTATTTAAATTTTCAGAAAGTTAATCTGAGGTAAATGTCCTCATGAGCAGATTTCAATTAAGCCTAAATAAAATCAATACTTTAAAAAAAAAATCTTATTCAGCAGAAATAAGACAGTTTGTGATATATACTGTTTCAAGCCATTTTTATGAACAGATCTAAGATTTTTATTCTCTAATCATATGTTTAGGGGATTGGCTATTTAGTAGATTTTTAGCTTTCCAGATGCTCAGACAATGCACTTTAAGAACAGTATCCATAGATTATCCACAGAATGCTGTAGATTACCTAGTTTAAGATGTGAATTGTGAATAAAAGCTGGAGAAAAAGTAATAGCAATTGTAAATGTGTTGTCTCAATTAGCTCATTTAAAATGTATTTACAAGTGAAAGAGACAAAGTAGGCAATGTCTGCATGTAACACTGTTACTTCATTAATATTTTATATACATATGTGTGTGTCTATAAATAAAAGCTTTATGTGAATTCTGTCAATAACAAAGAGTATCTAAATCAGAGGCCTTTTTTGTTTGTTTATTTCATGAGGAGGGCAATACAAGTTGTTATCACCAAGGACTGATTAGCAAATTTTGGACAATAATGAACATAGTTAAATTTTAAGTAGAACTTCTTTCTGTTTAGATATTCAGAATTTTGCAGTTTTGGCAGAAAGGTTGCTTCATTGCCAGTTGGAACAGTATTTTTAATTTGCTTTAATTTAGTAATTGTAAGTCTTACAAATGTATCTCTTTATTGAATAATTTGTAACATGTAATTGTCAGTTTTAAAAATAAGGACAAATGTATTTATTTTATTTTAAAATAATTGCCTTAAAATTAACAAACAGTACTTGTTGGAGCTCTGTCTTATTGTGTTACCTGATTTAACTTGCTTAAAGCAAACCAAGTTTAAGGCTTTGTGCTTTTCTTACTGAAATGTTTGCATTGAAGAAATACTTAAATTTATTAAATGGCTTTTCTCATGAAAGACGTTTGCCTTCAACTAAATAAGGAAGTTGCACAGATACTTTAATGAGAAATCAATAACGAGTTCTGGGAAGTACTACACACAGGTTAAAGCTAACCCAAATGAGAGGGGTTTTTTATGGTTTACGTCTGAGTTGCTAACAGTGCGAAGCGATACAGAGCTTACTTTCATTGTAGGAGCTATCTGTACTGCAGTTGAGTATGTTACAGAATATTTTTAAAAATTGAGAATGACAGGCTATTTAGTAATGGGTTAATTTTCAAACTTAGTTTGGTTAAATACGTATTGTATGTCAGGAACCTCTCCTCCGTCATACAGGGTCGAGAGCCTGTATATGTCACTTGGTTGTTACAGCCATTCTGAATAGAAGTAGACTTTGAGTGGGTTCCTGCAGGACACGATTGTTCTAGTGTGTTTCAAAGTGATAGGAGGGCAGCTACAGAGTCAGAAAAGTCTTGCAGTCAGAAAAGAACCAGTGTAACTTACCCAAAAGTGTAGTCAAGTAATGCTGTTATATTAAAATTTTATCCTACTCTACTGACAAAGAAAATAAGAAAAATCACTTTATTTGTTAACTAGATTTAACTTATATGATTTAAAGACAATTACTGGTTGGTTGCAAGCAATACTGACTTTTTTCTTTTGTTGTTTATTTATGTATTTATTTTCTGATGGGCACATTTTTAGATCATATAGCAGCCCACATTGGACGGGACCTTGAGAGATCATCTGGTCCAGCCTTTTGTAGGAAAAGAAGCCCAGATGTCTAGCATCCTGTTCACTCGCATCTCATAAAATCTCCAGTGATGGGGTCTCTTCCATGTCCCTGTGGAGGTTATTCCATTGATTGATTGCTCTCACTGTACAAAATTTCTTTCTTATATTGAGGTGGAGCGTCCCATGGTGCAACTTGTACCTTTTCCACTTGTCTTTTCCACAGGGTTCAGTGTGAAGAGGGAGCCCCTGTGTTCTTTGTAGCCACACTTTTAAGTATCGGAATGCCCTTTAAGTGTGTAATTATATATTAGTAAGAAATTGTTAATGGAAGTGTCACCTAGATGTCTGGAATACTGCAAAATATTTTTTTAAAATATTGAAATTCCTGAACAGCAACAACAAAATGTAGATAGGAAAATTTTCACACTGCTTCCAACTTTGATTATGTTATGTCAGCATCATGAAAACTAAGCTTTTCTGTTTGAGTACTCCAGTATTTTCATGTTTTCAGTTATTTGAACTGATGATACAGATGTATCAGATTTGCATAGTCAACCTATAAACCACGTCTTACTAACTTGTGTCAGTTGCAGGCTTCTGATGGCTAAAACTACACATCGAGCTCAGAGGCATTGTAGGTAGTGATGTATCAGTGGACAACTGATACCCACTTAAAGAATAAATAAATAAAAAAAAAAATTAGTGTTGTTTTTTTTTTTTTCCCCATACCTCCTGTTTCCCTACTATGAAAACATTTTTTTTGCTCGCGGTAACAACTACTGGGAATATACCACCGTTCTCCTTGCAGACAACTCACTTAAAATGCACATGGATTGATTAAACTGCTGAAGTGCCTTGAGCGCTGACTTCCAACTGTGCGTGCTCTGATTGCTGCTTGCGGTGTATGCTGGGAAGTTTGCTCCTGGAGAACAGACAGGCATTTGGTACCGCACCGCTCAATACTAATTGAGCAACAAAAATAGTAATGGAGAAAAATGTGCCTAATATTCTCAGGTGTGAAAGGGCTTTTGAAGAAAAAGGAAAACCATGGCATTTATATGTAGGTAATAGTGCAAATATACAGAAAGCATACAAAAACTGAACAAGCTCTAGCTATATAACTGGCAATAAAACCTTGATAGTTCAGCTGAATCCTGTTGTCATGGCTAAATTTTTCTGTGGTTTTGCCTACTGAGGGTAATTTTTTGTAAGACCCTGTAAGATTTTTTTTAAAATTATTTTATATTTTTTACTGGAATAGTCTTATTCACAATCTTATTTGTTTACTGAAGGTTTCTCGATGACAGCAGTTTCCAAAGGAGGAGCATTAGTTATTTTTAAAATTAATTATTGCAATGAAATTGGGAATTATAGAAGGAATTCTATTATAGATTATCATATTTTTTTACTAATAAGGTGCAAGTACATGGCTAGTATTTAATTAGGATAGATGATTGTCAATAAATGATACCAGATCACACTCTTAAACTTACGGGGATAAAAAGATAGTGTTAATAAAGACACTGTGTTTGCTGTTGAAGTTACTAAATTTGATCTACTGCTGACTGAGCTCTTCATCTTGACTGTAATGAATACTTTGTGTTAAGCAACTCTGCATTATTTATTCAAAACTTTCATCCAGATAACTGGATCATTTTTTGTGCTGATGGGAGAAAAGTGACTGTGAGTATAATCCATGAGCCAGATGCTGGTAGACATAGAGTCAAGGAATTATCAGTCCATGAGCGTACAAAGAATTGGATTCACTGATTTTGTTTGCAGCACTGTTTCACAATTACCGATTACAAGTATGGATATTTTGTGTAAATATAGATTGTTACACTACATTGGTGTGAGTTGTAGGTGGAGAAAACTAAGAGTAGTTCTTTTTTCTACTGTACATTTCTTTAGGTTTATAGATATGGCTTGCTTCCAGGTTAGAATTTCCTGGCTTCTTATTTTTTATGATACATATTTCAGATTTCACACTGCAAAGAAAGAAATTATATGTGAACTGATCAGGCTACTTTCTTTAAGATAATCTAGCTATTGGCTAGAGTCACTGTTTTGAAATGTGAAAGATTTCTCACCAACATAGGGTTTGATTTTTCATTTAAGTGATTTTCATAATGTTATTACTGAATGAATAGTAAATTTAAAATCAGACATCTGATAACTATTCCACGACCATTTTTACATTAAGTATTTAACATTGAAGTTAAAATAATTAAAATTGGTGTTTATGTTTAACTCAAGAACTGTTTTGCCAACTCTCTTGCTAGCAAATGGCTGGTGGAATAGTTCAGCTTTCTTTATTAGCTCTTAAGGAAATTAGATTGCAAGTGAAGTTACTAATAAGAACAAAACCCTGAACCTCTCCTATAGTATTCACAATGGCTTAAAATTTGTGTACCTAAAAATGAGCTTGATGCTAGCAAGACTTCAGTAAAATTGCTTGCAGTTTCCTGATTAGTAAATGAATTTACTGGTGGAGATAAGCACTTACTATTGTTTCTAGTAGGCCTAAAATTACAAAATGGAAGATGGCTCTGATTTCACTAAAGCTTTGCTATAATACCTTTCAACTTTCAAGCCTGCCAGTGTGTGTGATAGAAGCCATCAAAATGTGTGAAAAATGACCCAAAAGCAGAACTGTTATTTGCAGTTATCAATACAAACTGTTATTGTGCCATAATTGACAGATGGTTTTTCACTCTAATATCTGTTTTTAAGGATATTTTTACACTGATTTAGACAGAGTTGTGTTGTGGGTTGTGGGGTTTTTTTTGGTGTTTTTTGTTTTTAAAGTGAAAATGGAAAGCCGGGAATTAATGATGTTCAGCAAGGAGGAACTGCACTGTAGAAAAAGTGTGGGAATGTAGTAACAAATTTCAATTTGTTGTTTGAGTTGGGGGGCACTAGGGCCAAAACATGAACTCTCAAAACCCTGGAAGTGTGCTGGTCAGTAGCTGTGGGCTGTTTTGGTGTGATAGGTATTTTTCTTTCTCTAAGATCTCTAAGATCTGAGGTTTATTCTGCTGCAGAGAGAGGGAATATTTGAGAATTCATAAGGTGTATAGAATGAAAACTGGTTTATTTCTGGCTTCATTGGAGGACTCATTTGGCTAGAGCAGTGACAAAGTCTGCTGTTAAAGTATTTTCTCTTGGAGTCAATTAATTGTAGCTCTGCCTGAATACTGGCATTAAAATTAATGTGTCCTTAGAAAGTTCTTGTTTTCATACAGGTCACATCTGGCTTTCCATCTGGCAACATCAAGACTAGTGTCTGGACCAAGTGTAGATTTCTAATCTTATAAAATTTCCACCTGATGTTTCTCAGAACATTAAATTGTATATTTTTTTTAAAAAAATGAGATTTTCTTGATTGAAAATCAAGAGGTTACAGTTCCACACTTGGGAAGAGCTGTAGTGAGATGTTTGCAATATAGAAAAGATCTGCAGGTAAAAGGAAGGTAGGTAAGGTAGGCTGGCCCTGTCATGAAAACTGCTGTCTTTCAGTGTAGTATGTTACTTGGGGGATTGTATAAGACCTGCACTAGTTGCAATTCTGTTACGTTACAAAAGTTTTTTTTACTTTCATTGTGCTCTTTGGATAGACTTATAGATGTCTCCCTTCTGACTTGTGCCTTAACTGTTGCTGGACAAGAGGATAACAGAAGAAGCAGAACAGTGTTTCTGCAATATAATATTTCTGTAACTGCTTTTCTTACGTTAAATGCAACAGGATTCTCCTATGAGAAGGATTTGCGTGGCTGACTTGAATCTTAGATCTAACTATCAGCAAGGCTTCCTTCTAATGATTAGTTCTGTAAAGTGGAAGTGCAGGAAACTACCTTGGCTGTGGAAGCTGTGGTGGTGCTGGAGATCTCTGGTGGAATGGTGATGGGATTAAGGAGCCTAGCGATAGTATGAGGACCAGCCTGCACCTGGGGCTTGGTGGTTGATCTGCTATGTTCTTTTTGTAGAGAATAGAAGATAATTGATCTCAAGAGACACCAAGTCAGGTAAAAGTATAGGAACTGGGTCAGGGAGGGCAACTGTTTGAAAGAAATCAGAGAAGTGAAGTAGAAGCAGAAAGGAAGAGAGTTGTGTAAAAGGAGAATAAGATGGTAATGTATATTAAGGTAGCGTACACACAAATGAACAATTCTGAAAATAAATGTCTGATTTTGGTCTGGGAAACAAGCCATATTAGATGTTGAGGTGGGAGGGACAGGAACAGAAGTAGAGGGAGATAAGAGACATGAAGGCAAACCATTTGGAAATTCTGACTTGTCACCCTTTCCTTCTGTATTCCACATGCTCACAACTGTCTTTTTAACTAATGTGGCCTTCTTGGATAATTGCTGGTCCAAAGTTGTTTATATGTAGATCTCTCTTCAGGCACTACTGTGTACCAGCACAACCATTTCTGGAATTAGAAAGTGTAAGATACTAATTTCTGAATTCATTCATCCATGTGTCCATATTTTGAGCCTGGAGAGCTGCTTATGCCAGGGGTTTTTAGGGAATTTCCTCAGCGTTTGCTGAAGGTAAATATCAGAGTGTGTTGGTGGTGAGTGGGTAGAACACACGTTCATAGTACCCACCTTTAAGCATCAACTTGAAGTTGTTACACACGACTTTGCCTGAAACTAAATAGAAATTGTCACCAGAGTTGTTCAATGTTTTTGTATGCACACACACATACATGTAATTCTTCTCTTTGTATTTTTCTTGCCTTTAACCCATCGAAGAGTTAATACTTGTCACTGTCATGGGAGGTTGCCTTGTCTCCTCTGTTGCTATAAATATTCCTGTCATAATGGCACTCTGAAGTGATACAACATTTGCCAGTTTGCAAGACCATTCTCAGAGCTTCAGCTAAGGGCTAACACTAAGTTTGGTATTAAAAGAAAGAATGACCCCCAGAAACAGCTTGCTTAATGATCCTTGTGTGCGTGGATGTTTTTACACTGTGGACTGGGTTTGTTTTCTTGTCTGTTTTATATACCTGTTGGGGAACTACTGAACCCTTTCTGCAGGGATTAAATAGGTAATAAAAGCAGAAGTCAAATACGCCACTGTTTTATGTAAACCAGAGTTTTAATATAATGAGCAGCAATACCTAGCCTTTAGGCATGAATGTTCAGCTGCTGAGGGCTTCAACATCAAGTACCAATGGGGACATTCATCCCCGCTGCCCTTTCCCATAGTGATTCCATGTAATTTATTTACTTTAATAAAGACACCAACTCTAATCTGACAGCATTTGCAATCTGCCAAAGTGTAAAACTGTCACCAGATACATTTACATTTATAGCAGTATCTGCTTAGATGTACAGGAGGTGAAAATAAGTCGATATAAACCTATGTCAGTGAAGATGAGATTTTGTGTACAAAATCTGGCAAAAGAATTTATCAAATTTTGGGCTGTCCTTCGTGCCGGATGAGATGTGGAAAATTTTATGAGGAAACAAATGTCAGAATTTTGAGTCAGTTTATTATACGACAAAGTACAGGCAGCAAACTAGCCACTCACATGTTGAAAGCCTGCAGTAGATTGTTATTAAACACTGCCTAGAACATGTTCCTAAATTGTCATTCTCATTCGGAGGCTTGCTATATTTTTTTTATGGGTGGATCCTGCTTTTCTTCCCAGCTTTGACTTTAAAACAGAGTCTTACTGTCCTAATTGTTGGGACACTTGAAGAAAAAAATAACTGAAAAATCCCAAACAATTTTATGAAATATAAAGGTCAGATTTGTGGTTTAGGTGTTTTGGTTTGTTTTAATTTGTGGGAATGTTTATTTTTGTGGTTTTTTTTCTTTTTTCTGATACCTTTACTAAAGACAAAACCTAGATTTTTGTCTCGTGTTAATAAATGAGTTAAATAATTTGTAATATATGTACATCAAAATAAAGACTAATGTAATAAGCTCTTATATTTAAGAGTATTTTGTAAAATAAGGCCTTGGGACAAAGAAGTTGAGGGCAATGTTGTGTTCCTTTTTGCAATACAGGAGTTAAAGTAAGGGCAGCATCCACGACATGCCAAGCCTAGGGCAGTTTATTATATTTCCAACTGCTGTTATTTGCCCCATGTGGACTTTTGTTGCCTGTGGATCAGCAAAGATGGAATAGCGGTACTCTGGGTTTTAGTGCTTCTTCTCTATGCTTGTGTTTGGAGAGATGGCACCCTTCCATATTAGTTTGTCTTCCTGAAATATTCCTGTGATATTCATAATATGGATTGGTATAATGAAGGCAACTGAAATTAAAACCTCTGGAAAGTAAGAAATAAAATGTAGTGGTGTATGTTGAATGGCTGTATGTAGTTTTTGGAATGTAATGCAGAACCTGTTTGGTAAAACACTGTGTTGGCTGAGGCACATAGGAGCAGTAGTCCTGGGTGGATCCCAGCAGGGTGGAAGGTGTGGACATGACTCAATGATAGAAGCTATGAAGATGAGGGCCGTTCTGGTAAACTGCAGAATATAATGCTAAATCGGCATGGAGCAGCTCTGCCTAATTGTTAATGAATCAGTAATGGACTAATAAGAAGTAAAATGTTAGGGAATGTGGAAGTAACAGTCTGATGTTGCAGGTCAGAAAAAGGAAGATGAGAGACAGATTTGTGAACGCGCTGTGCAACAAAATGCTTCAGATTCTAGAATACCAAGCATGTCTGGGAATCCTCCATGTGATAACAATAGCGAATATAAATTGATTGTTGTGCTTTGGGGCCATAAATCCAAAGCCATTGTGGTAAGGTATCCTGGATGACAGAGTAATGTGGCAATTACATAGCATCATGGAAGCTCTTTATATGCAAACTCTGTGAAAATTGCAACTAACAAAATCATAAATAGTTGCTAAACTTAATGCTTCTGTTAAAAGGTGTTTAATTCAGTGGCAATTTTTGGTCAGTGTGTAGCTGTTTTTGCTAGATAGGATTGTGAGACTTTGCGGAAGGTACAGTGACAGGAAACGGAAATTTTGGAAAATGGGAGATAAAGCATAAACCATCATCCTGACACTGGATGGCCAAGCCCTTAATTTACCCACAGTTAGCTTTACTTAGAAGGTTCAAATAAATGTGCTTTGCATTGTAATGAGAATTTATGTAAATTTTTTCCAGACTCACTAATTAAGTACCACTTGAAATTAATGATTGTTTTATGCTGAAAGCATATTTATGTTGTTTTTTTTTTCTTTTTGTTGTGGCAGGGGATAGTCTAACATGAATATTTATTAAAACTTTTCAAGTTACTTAACATTTTACACAGTGCTTCTTTTTTAATGTCTTTTAGTAATTTGTTTTTCCTTTTACCAGCTTTAGAGCAGGAATGCAAGATAAGGTTATTGGTACGACTCTTAGATTGTTTGATCAAAAGCTTTAAACTGTAGGCCCCTGACAAAACTGTGTGGTGTTGGTTTTTTTGGGATTTGCTTTTTCTGTTTGTTTAAAGATTTATAGATTACCTGTACTATTTTGTGGAGTGGTTGATTTTTGTTTTTTTTTCCTCAGAAGCCGCTAATGTCAAACCATGGATGTTGAACATGTGTTTTTTGATATATGGCTAGATAATATGTCATTTGTTCACACTTTCGAATTAGCAGTATTTAACCTCTCAATTTGCAATCCTTTTTATTACAAGAGACATTTTATGATATCTGCATTGCACATGGGTATTATGAGCGTACATTTTCAGGTGTACTTTGTTTTTCCATTAATACACTCAGAAATCCCTGCTGATTTTTCCATAACAGGTATCTAAGGAGTGGTGTAGTTGATGATAAAACATCCCTGGTCAATATATGGCCACCTTAAATTTGATAAACTTCCTGAAAATTTAAGCAAGTGCTAGATTTGGTAGTGTAATATACTTATCAAGGTAGTACAGGTGTTTGGACCGTGTCAATGCTGCATCTAGAGGAGGGAGGGCTATTCAAGAACAGGGAGGACTTTGTATAGCAACGATTTCCTGGCGATGCCGGGCTATCTACCAATACTAATGCAAAATGAGTATTCCTTAAACTGCACCACTGATATGCTAGACATCATATTCATTTAAAAGATATATGGAAAATCTGACTTTCTAGAAATTCAAGCTCTGGATTTTGTTTTTTAATTTTTTAGACTTAAATGCAACACTTTGCCTTTTGCTTGCATGAAGATTGAAGTTCCCATAGTGAGAAATTTTTGGCAACAAGTGATGAGGTATTGTGTCAGGTAGATTTAGCAGGCAAATACACTATTCAATCAGAAGGCAATCAAAATCTGTGATGTTACTGCAACTGCTTTAGCTTAAGGTCCTTAAAAACCCAAAGTATTAAATTACTTTCCAAAAATAAAAACAGAAAAAAGATTGATACCCCTTATTGTTGCTACTCAAGTTATCACAAAGTGCTACTTGCTTTCTGGGGTTCTGTATTGCTAAACACTTCTATTTGCATTCATTGTGGTGTAAATGCAGGATGTCAGTGCTATTGTAACCTGTTCTTGTAAATTTGGTTTGACTGTTTTTGAAGGAAACGACTAAGATAATATAAATTCAGACAGTGCCTTTTATAAATGAACACTAGATCATTCTTCAGCATCATGTACGCTTTTTCAAGTATAAAGTTAAGACCTGACTCTGCAAACACATATGACTAAATCTGGCGATGCATCCCCATCAAGCTTCAGTCCCAATGATATTACTTTGTATTGATTTACTTGGATTCTTTTTAAAGTTGATAAGCTTATGGGAGGACTTGCTGGAGATGCAAGATATGCAGTTATGAAAACAATTACCTACAAATACATTATTTTTTAAAAGTATAAGTAAATGTAAGCTATAAAATGATAAATTATTAAAAATATAAATAAAATTAACTGTTAAAATAATTTCAATTGTATAAGTAGATGAAATAACTCACAT
>VZRU01002992.1:280734-332146 GCA_013398155.1 Pedionomus torquatus
AGTAAAGAAAAAATAATTATTGGAGGTATAGATTTTAAAGTTTAATTTCAGTGATCACTTTGTTATATACATTTTTATTTATTTCCAAATCTCAAGGGAAAGCAGTCATGTAAAATGATGCTGGTGCATGGTGAGTTATTTAGCCATTGTGGTTAGCAGGCGTGGGCCTCTGTGGTTTAGTGGCTTCTTATATATTTGTGCAGGCACAGACTTTGGAGGAAAGGAGAAGGGGGGTAGGGAGAGGTGCATGTATTTCCTGATGGTTATGCTTTTATTCAAAATGCAGTTGATAAGTTTTTTCCAATAATTTGTTTCTTGCTATTTTGAAATTTTCTTAAAGACCCTGTTTCAGAGATGACTGCTGAATTTGAAATGCAGGATTGGATGTCTCTTTGAAATGCCATTCTGTTTAGAAAGAACACCTACCATTTAAATAAAATTATAGTGCTCCGAAAGCAAAAAAAATAGTCTTTTGTCACTCCTGTATACTTATGCATATTTCATTTTAACCAGGAGGACTTTTTTCCAGTTTGGCAGAAGTAATCATTGAGAGAATGATTTTTTACTTTTTAAAATACCAGTGTGAAGAGTTCTCTTTCTGTTTAAAAATTCCTCTTCACAGCATAGTTTATGTATGTGTGTGGAGATTGTTTGTTTTTGGTTTTTTTTTTGTCTTTCAGCTCTTTCATAAATACAACCAATTCCATTCAGGATCAGGTGATTCCATTGTTCTGGTTGTGTGGGCTTTTGGGTGAAGTCAAGTGCTTTTCTCTCAAAGCCAGCTGTAGTTCAGGGGGAAGGGAGGAGGTGTCTTCTGTGGTGTGGGGAAGTTGGCATGGACTCTGGTTCTCAAACCCAGTAGGCAACCCAGGCTCCTGGTGATTTGTCTTTGCCCAGACTTTTTTGAGACGCCCCCTGCAGAGTGGTTATTTTCTTCTACTATTGTTATTCTAAAAACTTTAGAGCAAAAAAGGAACTGCCCTGTATTTATGATAAGATTTAACAAAATATCAGCAAGTTTGCAACCTGGAATGATTTTGAGTTATGTTGAAGAACAACTAGATGTATTATCATAGAATCATAGAATGGTTAGAGTTGGAAATGACCTTAAATATCACCGAGTTCCAACTGACGTGCTGTGGGCAGGGCCACCTCTTGCTATTCCAGGTTGCTCAAAGCCCCATCCAGCCTGGCTGTAAACACTTCCAGGAACGGGGCATCCATAACAGGGCAACCTGTTCTGGTGCCTCACCACCCTCACAGGAAAGAGTTTCACAGAATCACAGAATGATATGGGGTTGGAAGGGGCCTCTGGAGATCACCCAGTCCAACCCCCTTGCCAAAGCAGGCCCACCTAGAGCAGGTGGCACAGGAATATGTCCAGGTGGGTTTTGAATGTCTCCAGAGACAGACTCCATTTCTCCCTAGTATCTAATCTAAGTCTCTCCTCTTTCAGTTTGAAGTTTAAAATTATCATTGTACTAAAGACTGTTAAACATTTTATCTTCTTCCCTTGACAAGAAAATAAAAACAAACAGCTGCAAAGAAGATCTCTAGACTACTCCTTATTTAATTATCTTTTAAGTGGTTGAAATTGGAAACCCTACCTTGCATATCTGTAACTTGTGCTGTATCATGAGAAATAATAAGTTAGTATGACTTCTNAACGGGGCATCCATAACAGGGCAACCTGTTCTGGTGCCTCACCACCCTCACAGGAAAGAGTTTCACAGAATCACAGAATGATATGGGGTTGGAAGGGGCCTCTGGAGATCACCCAGTCCAACCCCCTTGCCAAAGCAGGCCCACCTAGAGCAGGTGGCACAGGAATATGTCCAGGTGGGTTTTGAATGTCTCCAGAGACAGACTCCATTTCTTCCTAGTATCTAATCTAAGTCTCTCCTCTTTCAGTTTGAAGTTTAAAATTATCATTGTACTAAAGACTGTTAAACATTTTATCTTCTTCCCTTGACAAGAAAATAAAAACAAACAGCTGCAAAGAAGATCTCTAGACTACTCCTTATTTAATTATCTTTTAAGTGGTTGAAATTGGAAACCCTACCTTGCATATCTGTAACTTGTGCTGTATCATGAGAAATAATAAGTTAGTATGACTTCTGAAATGTAATTTTTTCAGAGTAGTGATTTTTTTGGCTTTCTGAAGTAAATTATCTGCTCAGACTTCTGTAGGCTGTAAACAAAGGTTCTTGATACAACCAGATTTGTGGTTGTGGGTTAAGATGTTCTGCAGTCTCTAATCAGATATAGGTCCAAAAAAGAACCAGTGGGCAGGAAAGAGGGAATTGGTCAGAAACCAATACGCACAGTGGAAACTTGCACGTAGTTTCAATGTGCACCTGTCTGTGCATATGAAATCTGCATCTGTGCATGCAGAAGTTTTTCTGGCTCCAGAAATTTGGTCTATGTTCAGATTTGACTCTCCATGATAATACAAACATTTAGTTTCTACACTATTATGCTTTCTTTTTGCTACTTGTTGATTTTATTGTTCTCATTTTTCAAATTTATTTATGAATAAGAAAAAAAACCTTTCTCTTCTGTGCATAGGTGGCACAATGGTGGAAATGATGTTGTGTTGAATCACTTGGTGAGGAAAATACAGTTGATTGTACAGAACAAAACTTCGGCTTCGGCCAGCACAACAGGAGATAAATGTGAACCTGGAGAATCTGGTTCCTAAAAGTAAATTTTAATNGCATGCATCCTCTTAACAGACAGTTATATATTTCATTCTTTCCATTTGACTTTTAAAGCTTTTTTATTACATTCTAGGTTTTGCTGTGGTGTACAGGTTACAAATGGCCAGCACAACAGGAGATAAATGTGAACCCGGAGAATCTGGTTCCTAAAAGTAAATTTTAATTTGCCGTGCATAAGAGCAATTACCAGATGCTTTCAAAAATCACGGCCTTGGTCACTTTAGCCTGTTGAAAATTCCAAAAAATCAGCTTGATCTGCATTATATCCAGTTTCAAGTGCCTATTTACCTTATAGGAGCACAGCAATTAATGATCAATGTATGCTTCTAATGGTACATTGCATAAAGTGAATCAAAGGTGACATAACCCATGGAGCATTCTTTGGTGATATCTGTAGGCTTCTGAAATGTCATTTGTTATTGTTGAAGCCATACACGTTGGCAGTTCAAGATGGCATGCTGGATCACTGTACTCAGATCAGTGCCTGTTTGAAATGTTTATAGCTTTGTTCTCACATGGTTGTGCACTCACCAGTTTTAGAGGCAAGAAATAATTGAGGTGAAATTACCTACTGCTAATACATAATTAGTTGAGTAAAAGTGTTTATTACTGTGAGGAAAAAAGAAACTGTTCAAGAACCGTGAATATTATCTCTAAAGTACTTTCATAAACACTGCAAGGAAAAAATCTCCTAAATGTTCTCTTTGCACTTGCAGAGTATTTGATGCAATGAGAGGGACGTGTTTATCATATTCTTAATAACACATTATTTTATGACTTAGTGATGCATGGTAAGAATGCTGCCACCTGTAGAGAATCAAAAGTGTTGAATGTATTATGGAAAAATACTTAGATTTATGTTTCTAAATGATTGTTAAATATTTTTATGATCACAGCAACCTCTTCAGTGCTTCAGGAGTGGATAAGAATGTTGGAAGCTGGGCAGAGTAAAGGCTTCTAGGTTGCATGTGGATAATGAGCATGTGGCAGGAGATGTTTGTTTATGGAGCACCTTGAGGGAACCTTCAATATTGGGCATGGGAAATGCTGGAGAAGTATATCATGTGTAAAGGATACAGAGCAAATGCACCCACTGTAGCTGCTCTGTCATGGTCTGAACTCTCTGAATCCGGAACCAGCCAGGAGTCTGTTCCTGGTGGTGCACACTGAGAATTCATGGCTCCCTGCAGCACAGAATTTGGTCAGAGGTAAATGGATTAACCACTACTGGTTTTGAATGCAAAAATGGAATTACTCCTTTTTAGTTACATGTCACTTGCCTCTTTCTTTTGCTATGTAAGAACAGAGGGCGGGGGAGGGGGAAGGATTTGAAAATTCAGCCAAAAAAACTCAAAAGATTTTTTTGTCTTGGTACAAAAGATGACTGTCTTGACAATGAGCAGAAAATTCAGACAGCTTAACTGAGTTACTGGGTTTTAAAATGCTGATGTATAAGGCTGTCCGTGTCATTCCCTCTATTTTCCTTATCACAAGTTAGTCTTCTAACATTTTTTTACCCTGCATTTGTAGGGTCATGCAGTTTATGTAATATAAAGGTTTTTGCCCTCTTTGGTTAGGAACCTTAGAAGCAGCCTTCCTGCTTCTGATCTATTGCAAAAGACTAAGGTCCACAAAACCCCTCTGAATTCTGTATATTCCTCTGTAACATCTGAGGTCTCCTTCACTCAGCTGCTGGTAATACAATCTCCTGCTCCCTGCAGACTTCTAGTTGCTAGGAACTTCATGTATTAAGTGTCTGCCTCTTCACCCCCGGCTGGCTGGGTGCCAAATGGCTGAAACTTCAAGCAAATGAGATTATTTTACAATGACTTGTTTGTTATTGGAACTTAGAGGGGTTTCTTTACATGTTAGATGAAGGTCTGAAAAGTTTTCTTAGTTTAATGTGACAGCTGCCTTTCCCATGGCAGGAACAGAATTTTGACTTTGCTTGTAGTGCTCTTCAAAATATTGTTGTTTGTGCCAAAGACTTCAGTTTCTTTATAAAAGTCAGGAAGCCATAATTTCTCTGCTGTAAGCAATATATTTTTAATATGTTATTCCATATGAAATTACAGTGTGAACCAGTAGCTTCAAGGAGCTGATTTACCTTTTTGTTCTTGATATAAATTTATTTTCTGCAGCTTTTATAATTTAACAGTTCTGACTTTAAGAAAAAAATATATTATAGCCCTGTTTAAGCTGTTGCTAAGAAAGTGATTCTAAAAAAGCCAAACCCACCATGTTTTCTTAAAATCCCAGCATCAATTGAGGAACACAGTTCTGCAACTGGAAATTGTGGCACTGTACAATGAATTAAAAGTCCATTAAAGATTTTTTTAAAAAAGACATTGAACAATACTGTTTTTGCGAGGAGGCAGGAGCCAGCACTTGAAGTTAGATTTTCAGAGACATGGATTAAGTCAATATGTATTCACAAAAACATTTATAATTTGTTTAGCACCAGGAGGACTTCAATACAATCAAAAACATTAGGGCACCTTTGTGAAGCCCCGCATCAGAGGGACAGAGCCATGCTAAGAGTTTACATTTTGACCCTGAGAACAGTACTGTTGAATATCGATCCCATTGTATGAGAAGAGATGAAATTTACTGAGTGGTTAAATTCTGTACTGGAAAAATTAAGCACTTAAGTACTGGAAGATGAGAGAGGAGAGCTGAAGATTGGCAAACCCATGCAGGAATTTAGGCTTGACAGTGTGTTCATTTCATCTGTTAGAGATGATTTCTAAGATTCACATCATGGATATATTAAACTCCAAGGCAACTTTTTTCTTGATTTTTCAAAAATATTTTTGAGGCAGATAGGTCTGACTGAAACTAAACTGTCAAATAAACTGTCAGTACTAGCTGGATGGGGGTGGACGTATATTCACCCACACCAAGATGCAAAAACTTCCCTTGTGAAATGTGGCAGCTTGTGATGTTGCAGCAGAGCTATACACAACAGTTGATGATGTAAAAATGGGGAAGTATTTCTTCGGTTGAACTTACAATGGGAATTTTAGATAATCAGAAAGGAAAGTCATAGGAGTGTGACTTACAGAAAGGAATGCTATGCTGTAGGAATGTGTGTTATATAGTGCATTTTTCTTACTCTAAACCACAAATGACTTTTATCTTTCAGAAGATGCAAGTCAGATAGAAATACAGGGATAGAAAAGGCCTTCCTCCTCTCCAAGTCCAGATCAGCTCTATCTGTAACCTTCTTCTCTGTCTAACCTGTTCTGAGAACCTCCTGAGAACCTGAGTCATTAGCAGTTTTAAAACTACCTTTAATTAATATTTAAGCTAAACCCCCTTTGTATAAACTCCTTGCTGCCTAACAAACAGAACTAAAGACTGTCAAAGACATTTATCTATCTTCTTTCCCCTAATTATTCCTTAGCTTTTTCTACTCCTTTTATATCCCGTTTTACAGAACTTTTTTTGGTGCTGTCCTTGGACTGCCTCTGGGTACCCAGAACTAGACAGTGTTACTTTAGAGGCCTTGTCAATGACAAAAGTGAGTGGCAGGTTAGTGTCAGATAACTCGGGTACTAGATGCCTGTTTTGTCATGCTGCAACTAAACAAAAAAGAAAAAGTTGCTCTGAGAAGAGTCCCAAGAAAGCTGATAGGTTTCTCTGGTTAGCCTGATGGTGAGTGTTACTGCTGATTAAGAGAGTATGGCATTATGGTAATTTGTTCTAATATTTTTGGGGGTAAGAAGAACCCTAGGATCCATCTGAATGAATTCCTTTCAAACAGAGCATCTCTTTTAGACACAAAAATCTGATAGTGTGGAAATGACACTATTATTTTTGGGTTTTAGTGAGTACTTGTTTTAACTACTTCACATAGCTACTTCAGGGCAACAAAGATGATAAAAGGCTTGGAGCATCTCCCTTATGAGGAAAGGCTGAGAGAGCTAGGACTCTTTAGCCTGGAGAAGAGAAAGCTGAGGGGAGCCCTTATTAATGCTTATTAAGTATTTGAAGGGTGGGTTGAAGGAGGATGGAGCCAGACTCTTTTCAGTGGTTCTCAGTGACACAACGAGGGGCAATGGGCACAAGCGGGAACATGCGAAGTTTCATTCGAATATGAGGAAAAGCTTCTTTATGGTGAGGGTGCCAGAGCCCAGAACAGGCTGCCCAGGCAGATTGGGGAGTCCCCTTCTCTGGAGACCTTCAAGACCCACCTGGATGCAGTCCTGAGTAATGTGCTCTGGACAATCCTGCTTTAGCAGGGAAGTTGGACTAGATGATCTCTAGAGGTCCCTTCCAACTCTGGTAATTCTGTGAAATAAGCAAAATAGAAAAAAAAAAAAGAAATTGGACAAGCAAGATAGTTATTGTGTAGTCTAATTCTACATAGCCTCAGCTGTCAGAAGTTGGAACTTGCTGTTTCTTTGCCTGTAAGGCAGATGAATCAATAGATAATCAGATTTCACTTTCTCATACTCATGCTTATGATAAATGATCAAATCACATCCTCACCTTTCTTTAGAAATTGAACAGTTTAATCCCCTGCTGTCACTTACAGGAGAGTATGTCTTTCAGTTCCTTAATTATTCTATGATTCTTCCATTAATCCTTTCTCTGGTGTCTTGCTTTCTTGAATTTTAAATGCCAGGTATGAGTAGAGACTTCCAGTTGCAGTTGCATCAGGGCTAAAAGCAGAGGTAATAAATCCATATGCTTCTTTGATATTCCCCAGTTTATGGCAGATGCAATTCACTAAGAGTGCATGTTCATCTAATTATTCACTACAGTAGCTAAATTTCATCATTGCATTCCAGAATAGAGTCTCTGTTACATCAGAGCACCTTGCATTCCATGTTTCCAGGGGCCTGACATAATATTTTGTGAAGTCTGACTCTCTGTTGCTGTTAAGTTATGCTTGTGCGGTCTCCTCCTTACGTTACCAAGTTATCTAGTTTCTCCATAAGCCAAAGTCGGAGTGGTAGTGCAACAGTAGTACTGTCCTTCACGTTTTCATTTATTGAACTGTGTATCTTTTTGAGAAGTCTAAAGTTGTGCAGGTAGCCCTGGTTCCCTTTTTAAAAGGCAGCACATTAGTTTTCCTCTTCTTGATTGCTCCAGAACCTAACCGTTGAGTTTACAGTTCTTTCTGTTTTGCTTCAAAGTTTTTTGGATGTGCCAGTATAAGCATGCAGCTTCAGTGAGTTCTCTTAAACATCCATATTAACTGGTGTTAGACTAGAAAATATTTCAGTTTTAATACCTAATACTGCCTTTTTCCAAGATGAAGGTGAGAAGGAGGTTGTAGAAGTGAAGTGATCAATAAATATTTATCATGGTAGAATTGTTACAGTTTTCTTTGTCCCTAAAGTATCAGCAGAACTTTTAACATGTGTTAAGTATGCTGACAGTAGTACTTCCGCATGTCATCTGGCTTTCCTTAGTGGTTTTCTACAACTCTTAAGTTTCTATTTATATCTGTTGCTATCAACTTTATGTTTTGAACACTCTTTCTGTATGTATGAGATACATACTTTAAAGCTCCTTTTGCAACCCAGCACTTTCTGTGTTTAGTACATTTATTTTTTTGAAATATATTAAAAGAAATAATTAAGCTTATGGTTTGTTCATGTGCTTCTTTATAAATGGTTTTCCTAGTTCTGTGAAAGTGTCCCTAGATTCACAGAAGATTTAAACATGTTTAATCTTTATGCCTGGGTGTGCTGAGATACTTCCCTTCAGTGCATAAATGTTACTAAAGAGCATACTGGGAGCAAGTGGGAACACAGCAGCTATAAGCACTTCTATTAAGAAACAGTATTGCTGACAAGATATTTAGGGAGGGGAATCTTAGTGTAGGCCTTTGCTCTCAGGAAGATTTGTTTATTTTTAATTTCTTGACTGCCCAGTTTCTGTTAAGTGTCCAGTACAGAGACAGAATCTTTGTTCTAATCTGTTTGTCATCCCATATATCTTTCTTTGGTGATCTTGTCCTAGCCTAATGATTAGCACTGTGTTTGAAAAGTTGTATAGCCCAGCTTTGAAACTTTCAGGTAGGAAGTTCTAAAAACCCAAGTGACCTCTTCCTGAGTGACTGGCTTTCTAGAAGTCTATATATATCTCTAGTACTATTGTATAAAATCTGCCATTTTTTTTCATGTTAAAAAAAAAATAAAATCCTGCTGTTTTCATATCCCCAAACAGGTGTTTGGCAAGGAAAATAAATTTGGGTGTTGTGGACAATGCATCTCAAACCTCCCATCATGTGTCTTACTCAGATCTGCAGAGATGCTAAATTTGCATAAAACAATTGTTCATCAGACATTTCTGTCTTAATGGTCTTCACTGTCTTTTCTGGACAATTATCTCTTAGTATTTTGTCTTTTATAAGCTACATTTTGAATGGGAAATTAATGAGTCTGTGTGTGTGTGTGTGTGTATATGTATATATAAAAAAACCGTGATATCTGACTCCCTGTGCAGGCCCGTTTCTAGGTGTGTGTGCTCCTGCTGAACTGATGTTCAACATAAGCACCTTCAGCCTTTTCTCCTGCTATAATCTCCTCCTGATTATATTCATTAAAGGATTATGGAACCCAGTAACCCTGTTATTTGGTACTGTCTCTTTATCCTTTATTAATGAGGATCTTAGTTATTAATAAAGGAAAGTAAAATAGATAACTGACTAAGGAGCAAAATAGTTGTTGGTGCTAAAGGTTGAACCAACATGCTGCTTGTGCTTAAAAAAACATTTACATTTCTATCAAGTTCAGTAGAAGAGAGCCCTTTACAAGTATTTTTCAAATGGCTCTTACTGTATTTCCTGCAATATAGAATTAATGTTGCAAGCAAATAAAGGAGTAAGTAATTTTCAAAATCTCTAAATGAAAAGGCATACAGCTTTTTCAGGAAGAAACCACTTATTTGGGAATGCTTTAATTAAAATAGTCTTGATCAGAGCCGTTTTGTTTTCTTTTTCTTAGCAAAACAAAAAGTTTTAAATCTGTCTTTAAGTGACTGCCTAAACTGACATCTGTCTTGAAGAAAATGAAGTGTATTTTGGAAGCAAAGTAGAGGTACAAACAAGTGAAAATGATCTCTAGGTCTCTCACCTTTATTAGATCTGTTTAGGTCTGTAACCTCATACACAGAAACTTTGACTGTATGGCAGTTGTTTACTTGTTGTGCAATCTGTAAAGACATGAGAGATGTGTGTTCTATGTCTGTGTAGTCTCTTGAGTTATGAACCTGAGAGTCTCCTGAATTACATTAATTAGTGATTGCTCAGAGATAGCAAGAACATATCTTGTGGTAGACTGTCACAGAAATAAGGGAAGGGGGTGGAGTGGAGTGGGTTGGTTTGTTGTTTAGGTTTTTTGTTTTTTTTGGGTTTTTTTTTAATACTGTATAGAATTGGCTCTTGAATTGATTTCTTTTCATCTGTCTGAAATTTGGACTTTATTTTCCTACTTGTAGCATAGGGCATAAAATTAGTCAGACTTCAGCTTCAGAAACTGAATAATTGTGAGCAAGGACTCTTTAGTCACTGTCTTAAATATTTTTTTTTTTTATTAAAGGAACTAGGAAAAATACTTTATTATGTTGGGGAATTATCATCCTTTTTCTGCTTTCATCATCCTATTTCCTGAAGGGCATGAAAAATTCTGCTTCAGTTCTCAACCTCCTTGTTGAGAACTGCAATCTGTTCATGAAGTATCTACATAAATGGATGCCTGTCAACAATCTGACACCGTTGTTGTCATGTTCTACTAAATGTTTCACAGGAAGCTCCATAATTCTGCAGTGCCGTGGACAGTGATGGTCTACAAAGAGAATGTATACAGGAACTATGGGAGACTTTCTGCTGAGGTCCCTGTGTTGCCTTGGAAAGAGAATTGTGGCATTAATGGATCTGTGTTAGCAGAACAGTGGTCCCAAACTCACTGTTTGAAATAATAGAGAAGACACAAATCATTAATGCTTCCCCTCACTGCTTCTTCTGGTGAAAATTTTCAGGGAGATTGTGCAGATGTAGTGCATGTAATGGTACTTTTGGCTGCAATAGGATACAGAGGGCAGCTTCTCCTCTGAGGCTCATTGTTGTTTGTTTATTATGATTACTTTTCTAAATATTTCTCTTGAATTAACCTCTTAATCTACCTGATATTGAAGTCAGTTACACAAGTGTGTTTTGATTTGCATGGCATGTGAGCTTTTAGAATTTTTCTGTGATAAAATTAAGTGTTTTCTCAATGTCTGAGTTATTTGTCTCTTCCTTTACATCTGTTTAACTGTGTCGTCTTCATTGCACTAAACATTGTAATAGGATATTCACAAAATACTGAGGAGGTAAGAGTAAAAAAGCTAAGTCTTGGAGAAGATAAATTATATGTAAGAGTCAGAGGTTATTTTAAATTAAGGTAGTCTTTGCATTGTTTTAGAGAAAGTCAATTTCCAAGACATAATCAACATATTTTTGGTAACCCATGACGTGCAGTAATTCAGAATGAAGTGCTTCCACAGAAGTCTCAATGAAAAATAAATCTGATTTTTTAAAGAGAAAGTTATATATCACAAGAAAGTGTCTTGCGGTAGCACAAATAGAGTTACACTAATTATGCTAAAGATCTCTTTGTTTTAGAAATAGGTGGTATTATTTAATATTTTTCATGTTTAATTGCATTGAGCTATGATGGGTTGACCCCAGCCAGCAGCCACTTGCCAGACTTGACTCAGGAGAAATGAGAGAAAACCATATTATTTTTTTTCTTTCCCCCTCTAGTCTTCAGATTTCTTAAAATCACTAAAGCAACATTCCCAGAAATCAGGATCTACAAATTCACCGTGATTTTACTGAAGTTTTCAATTGCAACCACACAAGTAAAATTTAACAACCTCTTTGAGCTGTTTCTGATGTGTCAACTTTGCTTTCTGTTTGCTGTTGGGTAAAAGAGTTTATAGTTGGAAAAAAAAAAAAAAAAGCCATGTAGTATTGTTAAGATGACTTTGTTTTGATTCTCTGCCTGTGTCTCCTGCTGCCTGCTCTGGATTGGGAGTTTCTAAAGTCTGTGTAAAAGTAGCTTGAATAAAGTGGTGTGTACTCAATATTTTTGGCAGTGCGCAAATTGAGTGACAGAAGGCAAGCCGGTATGCAGTGGCAGGAGGCACGGGTAGCAAGAGAACATATTTGTTTAAAGATATTATGCAAAGGAAGATATTCCCGCCCTGGATGGCCACAGGGAACAACCTGTACTGGAAGACGCTGAGAAAAAGGTTGCTCAGAGGTCAGGCTGTCTCCAAAACAGCCATCTTCCTCTGTTTCACCATGGCCATGTTTAATCTGTTTCACGGATATTTCTGTGAGGGAGCTCAGCCCAATTTTTCCTCTGTGGTCATTATTGTTGCATAGATGGCAGCTGCAGAAAAACCTGTAGTTTGGTGCCAGTCCAAGTCGGTGTGTGTGGGCAAAGTACTCTGTTCCTGATCCGAGAGAGATGAAGGAACCTGATTTCTGCAGCAAGTCAGTGCTGTAAACAGAATTAGCAAAATACTTGTATGTGCATATTTGTCATCTAAAATATTGTTTACATCATGAACAATAAGAAGCCCACTTGGAAAAGGCTTATTAACTTCTGTGCTGCAGGTGTCATATAGTGCTTTGTAGAACACGTAGTTGATCAGGGGCCGTAGTAAAAAAGAATAATAGTTACTGTAAATAGGGAATGACACCACTTGTATTATAGCATTAAGAAGCTTAACTGATGTTAGGAATGTAACAAATGGTGATGGTTGTCTGAAGCTATATTTCAAAATATATCAATAAATAAATAAATAAAAATGAGAATACAGGCTCAAGCGCTGGCCCAAAATCCCGTAAACTTTTCAGTTGTTTAATTGTGTGCTTCCTGGTAGAGTTTGAACTGTACCAAATCACAGCCTTTCAGATGATGCCCAGACAGTTTGGGTCTTAGCATGTGTAAGAGACTGTTCAAGTAGAGGGAATGTCATCTCCCCACTTCTGAGGAAAAAGGTCAGCTGTGTGGCAGTGAGCCATGTCCCTGCCACCTAGCCTTGGATCCAGGGAATGTGGGAATAACCTTAGAAACTTCTGTTTCACTTAGCTATCATATCAGAAGCAAACCTTCCAATGCTTTTTTGGGAACACAAAGGCAAAAAGGAAGCAAGGACCTAACTGTTCCCATTAAATGCTTTAACCCTTGTAATCTTGGCTGCTTGCTGCTGCTCTCAAGGCTCTCAGAACATCAAGATTTTTCCTATGCTTCTTTTCTAAGCATGTTTTCCTTGCTGTAGTCATTTCTATTCCTAGCCTTTCAAGATTTCTTCAGTTGCTTCCTTACGTTTCAGTGAAAGATCTTCTTTTGTCAATCATTTATCTTCTGTTCTGTACCTGTGACAAATGGGCTTGGCCTGTTGTGGGCAGTACTGCAATGTAGGCAGTGTCAAGAGGGTCAGTACTACTCTTTATGTTTTTGGATGCTTTTCTTTCCTGTGGAACTGAAAGCTGATTGCCTGGGGAAGATAAAAAAAAAAAAAAAAAAAAGGAAAGAAAGAAAGAAGGAAATTAGGCATTTATTGCCTATATTTGCTCTTTGGTTGCCTGACAAGTGCAAATGCAATCACTGGAAATGTCTAGAGAGAGTCACCATTACTTAGATGTCTTCAGCACAGCATGAAACATCCTGGAATGCGGTGGAGATACCTCACAGGCACCAGCTCCTCTTCTTACTTGGATGTTACTATGTATATTCCATATACCCATGGTGTGAACTTCTATTTAAACTCTGTTTTAGTTTGTAGTAACTGTAGTGGTGTATATAAAGAAAGTATTTGAATGCTAACTGATAGTTTTTTACAACAAAACCATGAAGTCTTGTGGCATTTTCTTTATGCATAAAGGAGAGGCTAATATGTTCCTGACAGCTTTATGCTTGGTAAACACAGTCTTTTAAAAACCTCTTTTGAGTTTTGCAAGTGAGTTTATGACTGCCACAACTGGCAATTTAGACAGTCCTCTTAGCCTAAAATTCTCTGCTTCTCAGTATCATGATTTTGCTGTTACAACTTCTGTAGAGAAAGGAAATCCTGACTTCTAAAAATAAAATGCATTGTTATTTATTTTGAAAAAGTTGTATCAATCTAAGACTGTTTATTTATTTATTTTTTAACACGTTAGGTTAGGTCAGCAACTTTGTTTAGGTTAGGTCAACCTAACTTGGGTTGTAGCACTTAGTCACACTCAATGTTTGTTGACCTAAACTTCTCCCCATACTGTGAAGACATTGTTTAGCCCATGGTCCTATGGCTGGTGGAACATTATCTTTGCTGTGAAAGGCTTTTGAGTTTTCTCAAGGTTCTTGTTGCTGTTACGGTAATCACCAAGACTCCCCAAAAAGGAAGGCTTGCAGAAATCTAACTAGTTCAGAACGAAAAAAATAGTTATCACTAAAAAAGGCATAATTCAATTTATTATTAAGAGAAAGGTCAACAAGGAGTGAAAAAAATAAAAAGACAACTCTCGTTACCTCCTGGAGTCAAGTAACAGAAATTATCCCTTAGAGAAAATGTGCAAAATTATAGTAACATACAAAAAGACACAAACAAGAAGATGACTTTTTTTTTCCTCACCTTTAGTACTAAGAATCTACCTACCTGTTCTGTTACAAAAATGTGACAATTTTAGTATGTTGGAGGAAGTATTTTTGCAAAATGATCACAGCAACACACTTTTTCAAATTTGGTAATTACACTGATATTACTGATTTGGTAATTACACTGATACTGTGTGTTTTCTAGCTCTTTGAGATGAAGTTCTTCATATGGAAGAAATTTGTTTCTCAACAGTATTTTGTTTGAGAGATCTACTGTGCTAATCTTTCACATAATATTTAATAATAATTATTAAACCTAACTTGTGTGAAAGTTGTCTTACCTTAGGTTCACCTTTCCTTTTAGTTAATTTCTATTAGAAATTGTGCTTTACTACAGCTAGGAGGAAGGCCAAATACTTTGTCNTAGATAGTTATTGAAAGCTTCCCAATTCATGTTGGAAATACATTGCAATTTAGATATAATATCAGGTCTTTGAAAATTCCATCTCTTTAACAGTTAAACCATTTGATTGTCACAGCAATTGGACAGAGTTTTAAATATCACCTTTTTTTTCAACAGTTTGTCTTTGATCCGTGTGTTAAGAACAGTCATTGATAAGACAGTACAGTTATGGACGTATGTAGTTCAGCTTGTGTCTGCATGTGGGTGGACACATGCCATTGAAATTATTGGCTGGTACAACAGATAATGGATTAAATGAATTACCAAATACTTATAATTAGATATTCTGGCTATTGAAATTTAATATGGGTCTGAAGGTTTTTTTCTAGTATCACTTGAAGTCTTTTTAAATGAAAACCCAGAATTTGCATAATCATTTGGCTTCTGTAGCTATTGGTGAAATATTTTGGTGTTTTTTCTTGAGATGTTTACAGTTGCTAAGGATAAAAACACTTCAGTGATTGCTTCCGCTTTGATATCTACCGAGGAAAGCTTAGTGCCAAGCCTACTTTTGCCCTGTGTTTTAAAGATAATCTGCTGCCATAGTACCCACAAACTGGGCAGTTCCAATTTATTATTTGAGCTCTTGACCAGCAGTTTTTTCATCTGAAAAAATAAATTCTTTATATATATTTATTTTATATGTTGGGGTTTTTGGGGGTGAGGGGTGTGGATTTGGGTTTTTTTTGGGTTTTTTTAAGTCTTATGGGTAGATAACAGTTAAGTGATGTTTTCAGGAAATGAAAGAAGTGCACCACTTCAGTCTGCTTACAGCTGACTTCAAATGCTGGTAGTGTTTCCTGTTTTTTACCATAAAAGTTGCTACAGTATCGTATAAAACATACGAATGTATGAGTGTTCAGACAGCAGGTTTCGAGGCTCAGTGTTTGGAATAAAAGTCTGCTATGCCTTTGCCAAATATTACACTTCTGTTGCAGTAATATTACAGTACATGTAAGGAGATACTATTGGCATAATATGAGATGCATTGTTGAAAAGTCAGGAGTGGGAATACTGAAAACTGACGTTGAAGTCTTTGTTGTTGAGATTTTTAGAAGTAAACCTTGGGAGAATCACACATCTTGAGAAGTATGTATACACATTTCATTTCTTGTGGAGAGGTAGTTGATTAAAGTACTACAAAAGTAATATTCACAGCCTGTGAATGATTACTGCACATGCATTCAATACATACTAGTAGTTTAAAAGTTAATAAACTAACACTTAAATCACTGCTATCCAACAATAAACACATATTTGGAATTGTAATAAATTTTTAATCCCTACAAGCAACATTAACGAACACTGTCTCGTTAATAGAATATTTCATTTTCCTTTTTAAGGTGGACAAGTAAGAAAGAACTTGCAGATTGATCCAGAAACATCATCTTGCTAAAACTCCAAACTGTCCCCTTCTGTCATTTATGAAAGTTGATTTTCAAATGGAGATGCTCTCTAAATTAAGTTTTCCTAATCAAGCTGTCTGAAGTGAATTTGACTGTACTGTGATATAATTGTTTATCTACATGAATGCTATCTTATTTTATAGTAATGATTGAAACTTTTTATCCTGCAAAATTATGTGTATGGACTTTATAAATAACTACACTGATCAGAACTAGTCAAATTGTAAGTCAATTCAGTGCAACTCTGTAAAGGGCACAGAATGCAGAGTTTCCTTGAAATTTTAAGCCTGGTAAACAGTTAGTTTATTTACTGCCAGAATTATGTTTCTTCATGGGAGTTCTTAATTTTTTAAACATGCCATTGTCAGTATGATGACAAACAGTTTTTTGTATTTCCTTTCTTGCAGAAGAGCATATTAGAGATACATAATAGTTTGCTTTGAAAGTAGTAGTTGTTTATCTATGACACAACCTTTACAGTAGTTTTCCCATAATGTACTGTAACATCCCTCTGGTACATTACAGGCTACTTACCAGTAATGTAGAATAAGGGAATGATCCAGTGCTATTACTGATAGAAACATAGTAATAAATGACATTTACATAGCAAGGCTGGACAATATTAACTGCTCTAATAGCAAATCTAGTACTTGTACATCATCTTGGGATAGTTCATATTTAATTTTCAATAAGTTTTCTTGTATGGATGTATAATGCAGAGCTCCTCCGTATGATAATGACAGATTTATGGAGAACAGTCGTGCTAATTTATGCATTTTTTTGACCAAATATGACTGTGGATAGGCACACGCAAGATTTGACATCGCTTGTGGATAGAGAGACTTGTACGTAATAAATAAATAGTATAAAAAATAGTCATACACATTTAGCCATACTTTTGATCAAAATTGAAGATTGTAATAATTTATGTCTGAATCCCAGACATGGACTGTGTGTGTCTAGGCTAAAGAACCTTCCTTTTTATGGAGGATTTATCTAACATGATGTATCTTCCTAATGGTCTTGCATATCCCTCATAAACTGACCTTAAGTAACAAAGTTGAAAGTACAATTTCGGAAATTTTATTTAAAAGTACACTCAGGTTTTCCAGAACTTCAGTGTTTATGACAAACTGAATTTTCAGTTTACCTTCAGATGCGCTGAACCTTTAATTCTTAGACCATACATTTTGTAGTTTTAGGTGTCTTAAAAGCATGCTTCTCTTTACATTGGAAAGTATCTCATAAATAACAACATTAAAACTGAGGATAGACTTATAATAATACAGAATTTTTGCAGAGTTGCTGGTCTGGAACCCAGAATTGTTTGTTAGTGATGTAAATTGTGTTAAAGAGCTGATCTTTCTCTCTACTGGGGAGGGGTAGGGGGGCTGGCACTTGAAATAAATACACAAGATATTATGCTGTAAAGGTCACTTGTCCCGTTTCAGTTGTAAACAAATGCACCTTAGATTGAATCACACTTGGAGCAGGCAACCAAAATGTTGGTTGGACAGTTGTGATGTCTTACTGACTACTGATGCCTTCTTAACTATCCACAAATTGATCTTTTTTCTGAACCCCATGAGCATTATTTTCCACTCTTCTGATTCTTACAGGAATATTATATTTCCTCATTATAAAGATTACAATGACCATTTTCCTCCTGGTAGTTCCATTTTAAATAGCTATTGTACTAAAACAAGGGCTTTTATTAGTGTTGGGAATTTAGGTCCAATGCCCTTCTTGTTAGATTTTAGTTAGCTTAGCTTTACTTAGCTTTTAGGTATCTTGACATACATGCATTTCCTGTTTTGCCCTTTATTTGGCAAAAATAAATGCTTTTTATAACATTGCAGCATCAAGAAATGTGACTGCTTTCTGTGTACTTTTGTTTGTGCATGTCAACATTATTGTTGGCAGGAATAAGCTTAGCTGAGGGAATATTTTTGTCACCATTGCAACAGTTGGTCCTTACACAATGTTTTATTTGGAGAATCTCACCATCAAAATGGCTTTCTTGGCATGAGAGTAGTTAATCAGAGGAAAACTAACTCAAACTCTGAAGATAATTCTTGTAGATACCTTACCAAAACATCTTGTGATGGGATTTATTTTTCTCTACAGAATGTAATAAAAGATACCTCCAAACACACATATTTATACACACATATACATGTGTAATATAGCAAATACTGCAGGAGCCACTCCGATGCCTGTGCTGTGGTGCTCTATGGCTGGAGAAGCTCTTCTTCACTCATTCCAGCCCTGGGGCTGGCAGTGAGAAAATTGACTCTTTTCAAACATTTTAAATTTAGAACATGCATAAGAAAGTAGTCCCAGTGGGATTATAATTTTAATTAAACAGGTTCCTACCTTGGTACAGTGTATAAGCCTGATGGCAGGTCATAAGAGTGAGAATTTGCTTTTATGGAATCATGAAAAGTTTAAACTATCTTTCAAAATGGGTGCTCCTGGTCTTTTTCAAACAGCAAAAGAATTTCCTTATTTCACTGGATTTCAGAGATATTATGACTTACATTGTTTGTTCTCCCATTCCATTTGCTCTTTTCAAATTAGCTCTATTTTTTACCTTTAAAAGTATTTGCTATATTACACACACACACACATATATATATATATGTATAAATATGTGATTTATGACACAGGCATTATTTGGCTTATTCTTATGGTTTTAATCCTTAATATTTACTGCATCTTAAATATGTGATTCTTGAAGTATTTACTTTCACCTTTGGGACTATAGAAGAAAATGTCATCGCGGTTATGTTGTCTTTATGCAAGATTAAAAATACTCCACATAAGACAATTTTTTTAAGGATTTTCACTGTTTCTCAAAATTTCTTCCCTTAAGTGAAAACTAATGTCGTTACTATATTTTGGAGTTGATTATACTGAATTTTCAAGTCTCTTCTGCCTTTTAGTTAATACAATAGAGGCTATTACTTTAGCATTAAAATATAGCCATAGAGTAACAGGACAACACCAAGAAATACAGAAAATTGGTTTTGGCTAAATTCTCTTTCCAAATTGCTGCTGTTTTACCTTCTTGGTAAACTTTTAAAAAACAACTTAAAATTAATATGGTTCTTTAATATTACATGTCTTCTGGTAGTTGAATAAAAATTGAGTGGTTTTGGTACGTAGGTACCAATAATAATGCCTGCGTATGGTCAAGAATGGTTCCTGGCTTCATAGGAGAAGACACTTTTCTTGGGAGAGCGTGAAGTAAGTAGATGTTGTGTGCACAGTGAAATTGGCTAAATGTGGCAGCATTTCATTACTTCCCTCATTGTTTCATGAGAAAATGACTTTTGGCTGGCTAACCACATGCTAGAAGTGTGGCCTCTGTAACAGTTTTATTTCAAATAAACAAAAATTTGGTGTCCATCTTTACTAATTTTCTTCCACCTGGTGTTGCTTCTGTAAGTTTTGAATGTGGTAATACGTATGTTTAACAGAATTAGGTTATTCAGTGTTCATTATTTCACAGAAGAATATGAAAATAGAAAATAGCATTTTTGCTCCTTTTAACAAGAACTATGCATAATGTTTTTAGAAGGCAACAGACCAGACTTTTAGAGACAAGTTTTTACCCTGTATAGAGTTGGTAATCATCAGTGAGTAGTATTTTGGAAATGTGAATTGAACATGACATAGTAAGCCATTTTCAGTTTTATGAACATGGTAAAGTATACCTTGTTGTTCATTTGACCGAGTGTGAATACGAATAGTTAACTGATTACTAGGGAAGTTTTAACAATGCATGTCTCTTTTATATATGTAATCATAATACCTGTACTGGTGATGCGGGTGCCAGTCTTCTCGAAGTTTGGCAGTAGATTGCCAGCTCTTTTGGTTCATAATTAGTGGATGATAAAGGTGCTCAAGGAAATGGCCTTCAACTAGCATCAATTAGTAGACACCTGCTCCAGGAGGGTCTAATTAGATCACCTTGCTCGGGAACTTGCTTTTGAACAGTTAGCAGCAGTGGTTAAGGGGTGCAATTCTTCCTTTCTCTTTTCCTAGTGGAATACTGCATTGCATATGGAGAAGGAGGAAGGCAAATGATCTTAGCTGGTTGGGGGAAAAGCCATTTTCAGAATATAAAGATATATATTGTCATATATGAAAAAAATATATATCCTGTTTGGTACTAGTCTGAGTGATGGACCATTCTGCACTAAAAATTATATAATTAATTGTATTTTATGGTGTAGTAAATTCTTGTGCTTTTGTATTTGCAGTTTCCTGAATGTGGTTTCTATGGAATGTATGACAAAATTCTGCTCTTCCGCCATGACCCTACCTCTGAAAACATTCTCCAGTTGGTGAAATCAGCTGCAGATATTCAAGAAGGAGACCTAGTTGAAGTTGTCTTGTCAGGTAACTAAAACCCAGTGAAAATTGCTGTCAGGCTTTTGCAACTGGAAAAGTCCATAGCCTTTTTGTCCCAGTTAGGATTCAAGAAAAAGGCGATTTCAAGAGCAGCACTTTATGCAGTACTTGCAAGGAGTAAAGGAGAACTGTATAGTTTAAGAGCATTAAGGATTTATGGTTTTATTTCGGTCTCCGCAAAAGCAGTCAAGCATAAGCAACTTTGCAATATTTAGGGGAAGGCTATTAAACCAGCATAGTGTGAAACTGTGGGTGGTACCTACAGTTGCCCAGAATCTGTATATTCTTTCCCTCTTGTGGTCCGGCTTAGAGTATCAATTGTTGACTGAAGGCCTTGAATTTTTGATACTGTAGTATTGTTGTAACCAAGTTTTAGCTAAAGGTAAATCCCCAAACTACACGATTATACACTTCCTAAAAATTCTGTTATGCAATTGTTGACAGTATTGATAAGCTGTATAATTTTACTTGATTTTATTTATGATGAACTCGTGACATAAGAAATCTATCTTCTTACTATTGATTTACACCATTTCTGTGATGTATTGTTTCTCTCTTGCAATTCAACAAATTTATTAACTTTATCAGAAGTTGAGCAACTGTAGCAGTGTGTCATGATGGATTAAAAAAAAAGAAAAAGAAAATAGAGAATTTAGGGGATCTAAACCTTTTAGAATGTCATTTTAATGCAGGAAATTCATAGATTAAGGAAATTGTTGTATCATAAATAAATGTACGATACAAAATGCATGTGTAAGATTATGGTGTATTGAAAACTAACAATATTATAATTTCTTGCATACTGTCTTAAAATCATAGACTCATAGGATGGAGAGAGTTTTAAGGGACTTTAAAGGTCATTGAGTTCCAACCCCCCTGCCATAGGCAGGGACACCTCCCACTAGACCAGGTTGCTCAAAGCCCCATCCGGCCTGGCCTTGAACACTCCCAGGGATGGGGCATCCACAACTTCCCTGGGCAACCTGTTCCAGTGCCTCACCACCCTCACAGGAAAGAATTTCTTCCTAATATCTAAATGTCCCCTCTTCCAAATTAAAACCGTTACTTCTTGTCCTATCACTACATTTCCTGACCAAGAGTCCCTCTCCTGCTCTCCTGTAGGCTCCTTTCAGATACTGGAAGGCTGCTATGAGGTCTCTCTGGAGTCTTCTCTTTTCCAGGCTGAACTGCCCCAGCTCTCTCAGCCTGTCTTCATAAGAGAGGTGCTCCAGCCCTCTGATCATCTTCATGTCCCTCTGCTGGACCAATTCCAAGCAGTCCATGTCTTTCCTGTGTTGAGGACTCCAGAGCCTGGACACAGTACTCCAGGTGGGGTCTCATGAGTGCAGAGTAGAGGGGCAGAATCACCTCCTGTGACCTGCTGGTCACACTTCTTTTGGTGCAGCCTGGGATGTGGTTGGCTTTCTGGGCTGCCAATGCACACTGCTGGCTCATGTTGAGCTTCTCATCCACGAGTGCACCCAATTCTTTCTCCTCAGGGCTGCTCTCCAAATCATAGTCTTAATAGTTCTACAAGAAGTAGCATGTGATCACATCTGCATAGTCTATTTCTAAATCCTTAATTCCTAATTAAGACTATTCTGAGAAGGTTTACTGCTTTCTTAATTCCATATGGCCCAAAGACTATGATTTGGTTTTCATGTTTTTATTGAACAATTGAAGTAATCATTTATCTTCTTTCTGCTGAAAAATTTGAAAGTTTTCTTTGGGCCTTTCTTTCTTTAGCAATTAAAAACTGTTACTTGGTTCTTATGCAAACAAATGCATATTTTACATTAGAAAAGCTGACCAAGTATCCTTTTTTTTAAAGCACTTATTTTCAAACTAGCTTCAGAGCCAATAGATTTAGAACACTACAGCATACCTTAAAAAATTATGCCCTAAGTAAGGATGCTGCTATCAAATAATCAACTTCGCAGACTTTTTATCCAATATGTTTGATGGTGCATACCAGAAATGTACTCTGACCCTGTGCAAAAGAGAGGAGATTACTTATTTTTAGATTATGATTTAGATTGTTATTTACGTTAAGTCCATGTCTCCTTTGGACTAGAGAGGCTTGGCTAGAGAGCTGGACACAGTACACGGCTTGACAAAGTGTGCAGTACTCAAGAGTCTCCATGCAATGACATTGGTCTGTAGTTATGGTTGCAACCAGTCAGACCCCGCGTAGATTCATCTATGTCTAGTTAGCTTAGATGTTCTTTAAACTGATTCTCTTCAGCTGTGGTTGAGTGTTCCTTACTGCAGACTTTCTCTCTGGTTCTGGGGATTCCTGAAGGCTGATCTTGCCAGCAAAGACTGAGGCGAAGGCAGCACTGAGTAACATAGTCTTTATCACTAGGTTGCCTGTCCTGTTCAGCAATGGGACCAAATATTCCTCATCTACCCTTGGCTGCTTTAGTTAAGAAGGTGAAGCTTACCGTTTCTTCATATTTAATCAAATGGTATTCTGTCTAAATCTTGTGGAAATCATATGCTGAAATGGGACTACAACAGGTGTGTGCCTCAGGTGCTTTAAGTAGGTCTGTGTTTTAACATGTATAAATATGAATTCTCCTTTCTCATTGTCCTTCACCTTCTCTTTTCTCTCCCATTGCCCAAGTTCCTGTGTGAGTCAGTGCCTGCTCTTGAGCTATTCTGCTTTGGTGGGCATGTCTACGTAAGTAAGAAAGCTGATTTATGTAGGGTATTAGTTATGTCTTTCTTTCCTATTATGTTTTAAGAGACAAAACTGAGAAAGAGAATAAATATCCTTTAACAACAGTTCTTCACCATTTCCATTCCAAAAATTGGTTTTGTAATGATGATTTTGGTTAATCTTTATCAAGCCATCATATCACTACAGATCACCGAACTATATCTCTAGGTTCTCTGGCTACCAGTGACTTAATGTTCCAGTCTTTTTGTTGCAAATAAAAACACTTCTTGTCAAGAAGGGCTGTGGGATTTTCTGACATTATTTGTCCCACTTTTTAGATTCTTTATGCCTACCACTTATGCCAGTGATCCTTCAGGAATTTCAGAACATCATAAAATCTTCTACAAGTTATTAGAACTTTGTGTAAAAATGAGAATTCTTGCACATGACCTTAGCAGATGCCAAGAATTTTACAGCAGATAGCAGTTTATAAATATTAGAAAGACCATTCAGACAGAATAGAGTAAAGCAGTCAGGAAACAATATTTAAATTATTTAATTTTCTTGCTCCCAAGTTATTTTGATACCTTAGTATCAGATTAAAGAATTATTTTATAGCAGATCTATCAATCTAAGAGAAAATGTTTTAATTTAAAATATATGCAACTTAAATACTGGTAAGGGATGTAAGAAATTACTGTAATAGTATGTGCAATTCTCTTACTTCCTGATCCTCAAGAAAAGCATAATGCATTTTTGAACACTACTCTGTACATCTAAATAGATGTTTACTGTCTTTTCTGGCATGTAAGATTGTAAGTTTCTTATCTGATACGAATAAAGCACCAGAGAAAATTGTAGTTTTATGATTTTGTTATTTCAGGCAAAGAATGCACAAAGCCTTGAGCTTAGAAAGCAAACAGTTTGGGTTTTTTTACTTATAAATACTTATAACTTAAAAGGTTTTTTTACTTATCACTTTGCTAAGGTACTGAGAAAGAAAATGTGAGATGTCACCACTCCTCTTATAGCCTAATAAACTTAGTTTACAAATCTTCTTTCTTTTTCTCTAAAAATGACAAGTGTCAAGTGACAAGCGGTACTACTCTGCTAATCCAAAAATTACACAGGGCTTTATGGAGAACCATTGCTTAAGCATCTCATTCATGTAGTTCCAGTGGTTTTTTCTCCTTCTCAATTACAATAGTATGAGTTCAGCAAGGAATATTATTTCATTACTCATGCCTCATCCTCAAATTATCTTTACGGGTTACACACACATAGATGCCTTTCTGCTAGTGCAATAGCACACACAAAGTTTTGAAGTGATATAGTGATCAGTTAGATGCAACTGCTTCTTGGACCAACTGTGGTGATTTTTTTAATAAACAGTGAAATAATTTAAACAACAACAAAAGCACAAACCAAACCAGTTTTTACCCACCCACCTATGTAAAGAGATCTTATTATGAAACCTTGACAACAACATGAGGATTGCCAGAGGAGGAGGAGGAGGGGAGGCCCCTCAGTCATTAACTGGTGATACCTCAAGGAGTTTAACAGCTTAAACCTGAGAAAAGGGGTGGGTCAGTTGTTTGCACGTTTTCAGTTGCACTGTCAGACCAGATTCCTCAGTGTGATTTCCTGAAGCTGAACCCCAGCTTTCATCAACATGTGCCTGCTTTCAATCTTCCTCCTGTCCTCCTGCAGGAGGTTCCTGTGAAGTGTAATTGCTAAGGTATGTTTTCTGTATTGACAGGCTGTAATACCAGCTCCTAAACACAACACCAAAAGTAAGGAAAAGATCGGCCACGCAGTGCCTGTTCTAATACTATAGAATTGGGAATAGAATATAGAGTTTTCACTGGACAAATCTGCTCAGAAGACTTTCTTTCTCTCTAAATGCAAAGGGTTGCAAATGAAAGTTGTAATATGTCATGGCCAGACAGATGATTTCACTGTTACAAATGAAAGCCTTCAGTCAGACGTCTCAAGTTATACAAGAAATTAAATACATTTCCTCCATAAACACGCAAGAGCATCAGTGTCCTCCCACAGATAAGCCTTAACTAAATGCAGCAATTCATTTCCGCAGTGTTAAAATTCCTATGTCATGGAGAGGAGGAAAGTATGACCAGTTCTGTAACTCTGGAGAAGAGAAAAAAAACTGTATAAGACAGTCTGTAATGTTTGGGGAAGTATTCAAACTAATGCAGGCAGTTTTTTATTGAAATATATTTAGAAGTAACTTCGTATTATTGTAGAGTTTGGCAATAGTGCATCACAAATTAGCTGAAGATGGGTTCTCCTTTTTAGTTAATGAAAAAGGCTACCTAAATACAGGGCCATAGGATTTTTATTTTTTTTCTGTGATATGTAAGAATTTGGAAATGCTTTGAAAATGTATTTTGAAGGGAGGAAAAACCCCTATGAAAACAGGAGAGATTGGCCTTGAGCACAATAGTTGATGATACTGAGCACTTGAGCAGTGGGACAGACAAAAGAAATGCAATAGATGTTCAGATGTTTACATTGAACTGGTTCAAATTTTTTATTTGTAGCTTACAATTACACATACTTGAACAGAATATGCATCCTAAAGCTCTGTAAATTCAAGGTATGTTATGGCAAGTGTTTTTGAATGACATGTTTGAAAAAGACAGTAGAGCAAAGTGTTACTGCTACAGCTTTGCTGCTGAAAACTGAGTGCTGTGGATAAACATCCCCCGAGGTACTGCTATCTGATGTCAAAAGCTATACTGATCCACTGCATTCATTTTTTATTGCACATGTCAATACTAGTCAGGGTAGAGAAAGCTGAACTGTCAGCCCTAGTACTATGGGGTTATACAGTCAGTTCCTAGCCTCATAGCATGCATTTTCTAATTTTCATTGTAGTTTACTTAATTACAAGGTCTTTTATAAAGGCTGGACAACCTGTGATTATTTTTTTTTTTTCTTATTGTGCTTATGTTCTTGACAGTTTAAGGAATAACAAATCTGATCATCTTCTGGCTTAGAGATTATATTACAGGTCCTTGAAAGACAGGAAAAATTACCTAGAAAAATTTATAGTTGAGAGGAGCTGCTCATTGTAGTTGAAGCACTTAAGTCCATTTTAGGGAAGAAAATTGTACCTGTGGATGTCATACAATGTAAGTGAAACAGTTAGTGGTAGAGCTAGAAGTTTCTGGTGAAACAAGAAATTTAATCAGCTCAGAATGTAGCACCTGCTGTGCTTTTATATTCATAATGAACGTTATTATTTCTATTTTGCATTGGTGCGTTATGCAGTAGGATTTTAATGGAATGTAAGAATCTCAGAACTTGCTGAACAAATGTTGTGTGTCTGTCTGCTGACTGCTCCAGAGGAGATAAGCACTGGCAGTTGCAGTCAGCCAGAGGAATTGCTGTTCAGTGCCAATATAGATTATGGCATTTTGGAACAGAAAGGTTGGACGTTATTGTGAGAGTGGAAGCAAAAGGGTGTGCTGAGTTACAGATTCAGTCAACTGCACTTAAAAGAGGAAAAGGGAACTTTCATTATGAGCACTGGTAGCCCTTCATAAGTACAGTTTTATTTTCATCTCTTACACAGTTTCTTTCTTTTATGTAGTCTTTTAAATATTACCTGCTTTAAAACTTTATTTCAGTTGACTGCCTGAGGTTGTGATAGAGCTTGTATAAGAGATATGGGGATATGTCAGATATGTCACTTTAACCCACAAATTTGCATATTGGACCCAGTTGGTTTACTAGGCTGTACTCCTGCGTGTTCATTGAACAGGATCACTAATACCATTCTGTCAGTAACATACTGCTTGCCAGGTTGCTGTTTTCTTAGCTGTGCATTTTCTATTTAGTTTTTTCTTTGAAATGTTAGAAAAGTCTGGTCTCCTGATGCACAAAAGAAGAAAGTCCATTATCTAGTGCTGTGGAAATCTCTACTAACAATTTCATTGAACTTGACATTTACTTAGTTAAATTGCATTTCAGACTGAAAAATGATCTGAATCTCTGGAGAAAGGATTTTATGAAGTTCTATTTGTAGCAAGGGTTCCTTTTGATTAGAATACTCTCAAAAATTAGTAGGCAGCCCAAACCAGGATGCAAGGTACAGAAATTGCAGTTGAAGCTATAATAAGAGGTGACTTTAAATGAGCAGCAAGTCAGTTGTAAACACTGAAAGGAAGAGAAACCAAAGACTTCATCTTTGTAGGTCTCTCTAAAATGCAGTCTTACTGTATGCTCAAGAAAAGGAAGTACATTTTATGTAAGGTGAGCTAAAGTTAAAAAGCATTATTCAGTCTTAGTGACTAAGTAGTATTTGTTACAAGCTTCAACTACATCTATGCAAAGGTAACTTTCATCTTCCGCTCATGGAATAAAGGATGTAAATGCAAATCACCAAAATAACATAATATAAAATTCACAGTAGATGTGAACAAAATGGAATATGCTTGCTCTAGTAGATTGGCTTCTTTCAGCTTAACTTCTAGTTTTCAAAGGTGTTTGGTATTCTTTTAACTAGCCTTTAAATAAGATTTATTTCTACTGCCATTCCATACCAGTTAATGAGATATTAACGATTGAGAGTGACAGTCCTTCATACACTGATTCTGTAGAACAAGCTGGGAGTTGCTGTGGCTCTGTACTTCTCTACTCTCACTCTTTCTGTTTTTTGAGGCCTTGAAGGAAACAATTACTTTAGATACCTCCAGACTTTTGTTCTTGCCAGCATAGTTTATGTCCTATGCTATACTTTGTTCAAGTTTATTGAAAACTTCTGTGTAAATTTGCAAAGTCTTCTCATGTTATATAGACAAAACCCCAATTTTATATTTACAGTTTTAATATGACTTTGCTTATAAAATTTCTGTCTATTTTGAGCAAAATTACATTGGGATGTAAGAGATCTTTGCCAGCCACTGGAAGGCAGATGATGAAACGTTAGCATCTTGTGCAAATTAGTGGAATGTACTTCATCGGCTTGCTGTGAGCAGTTGTGCTCAGCTTGGCATGATTTCTGAAGCAAGAAAGTCAAATAGCAGCTATTTTGCGTTCCCTTGCTGAGCTGATGAGGGTGGGAATTGATCCACTGCTTTTGTTAAGAAGCCGTTTCTGTTTTAATATCACATAGATGGTACACCGTCTGATCATTAGATGCTGACATCTTATTTTGATTCAGTGCAGTTTATACTGTCTTGGATATGATAAAATATATTGAACTGAATAAATGCTTTGGATAACTATGCAATTAGAGTAAATGCCATATATCAGCATAAAACTGGATTGTAATGTTAGCTTGACTGCCACCTCCTTGAGCCTGCCAGCTTCTTTATGATGTTATATCTTTGATCATCATTTTATAGTACTTATGTAGTTGTTCATAGTTTGTGACTTTGCTTTGTTGTGACTGAAAACCATCATTCTCTTGGTGTCTTCATGGCTACGTTAACACCTTCTTTTTCTGGTGCCTTTGAGAAATACTTCTATCTTTTCTCTACCCTGTCCAAGATGAGATCTATTAAAATTATTCTTCCTCTGTGTCCTTTCAGTTGTTTCTAGCTGTCACCTTCTTTCTTATTTCTGTAGAAGTAAGGCTCACTGCTGATTAGGTTAGTGGATTGATTTGTATCCCCTGCTGTTCATTTGCCTACATTGTACTTGGATCATGAATTTCGGATCGATGACTTTGTGTTTGAAGTTCTTAAGATTAAAAGATTCTTTCCTTCATTTTATAAATGAAGATTTTACCTGACTGTCTTTTCCTTCATCTCATAAGTGTTATAATTGTTACCTTCTGGATACAGACTTCAAGATTTGTATTTGTTCTGCATCAGCAGAGTCTTTTTGAACTCCCCATCTATCTTGCCTTACCATTCCTTTCTTTCTGCTGCAGGAGGGAGTAGGTAGAACTAGAATAATAATAATAAAAAAAGATATCCTATCAACATCATCACTTTATATTTTCTGGCTGCATCATCAACAGAACACACTGAGTAAAATGATATGCAACAGAAAAATGTTAGTAGGTAAGCAGTTAATATACCAACTTTGTTTCTGGGGCTCTTACAGGCCATGCTAACTATTTTTCCTTGGGTCACTCTTCATGTTTTTTGTATTTAATGATTATTTCAGCAGCTGAAGATCTGAAATTATTTCAACATTTTGTGAATGTGGATTTGCAAGAAAGCAAGCAGTGTATTTCTTCATAGGAACAAAATTACCTTTATGTTTTTAGTAAGCTTTTTGAACACATAATTAGTCACTCATGTCAAGATTTTAGATGTTATTTTAAAGCTTCATTATGTAGTAATCATAAACAATGTCAGCTTGTATTTATAAAAAATGAAATTAAATCTTGGAAAGAATTCTGTTGGTAAGGATGACGAATTTTCCTTGAGAGAATCTACAAATGCATACACGTATTTGCCTCAGGACAGGACCTGTTTATGAGATCTCACTGTTCCCTCTCTAGCTAGTAGATCGGTCGTTGCACATTGTACACCTTTAATTGTCCATTTTTCAGAGATAATAAATTTTCAGTTTATTGGTGTGTTGTATAATGAAAATATCAAGTTTTTCCTTCAGTCAAGAAGGTGTACTTGATTTTCCAGAAGTCGTATGAACACTTTATTTTCTAAAGGCTCCTAAATAAACTATGCTGTCATGGAAGAAGAGGATGGATGCTCAAATGGATAAATAACTGTATATGAGTTAGACTATATGCATATTATGGAAGTATGTGCTGTTTTCACAGTGGAAGCAGGTCAGTAGTAGAGTTTCCTACATTTGTGCTGTTAAATACACTCATAAATGACCTGGAAAGCATGAGTTTCAGTGTCATTCCAGATAAAATTCAGTATATATCAATATAAAGCGTCAGGGGAGTTTCTTGATTTTTATTTATGTAACAAGGGTCTTGGAGTTAGCTCATAACCAAAAATTGAGATGTTCAAGTTACAATACAGAAGTGTCATCTTAGTGGTCACTGCCTGTCAAGAAAAGCAAGTACAAGTTGTGGAATTCTTAGGAAAGGAATGCCAACAAAACAGAAAATGCTTGTAATGTCTCTGCCCTTGTGTCATCTGTCTAGGTCATCTCTCTTGCTTCAGAGGATGCTTGATATGCAAAGCATGGGCATCTGAGGCAGTGGTCAGGGGAAATGCCACCAGATGCTGATGCTACTTTAGGAATTCTTTTTTGAAAAGCAGGATTCCAGGATCCGTAGATTATGCCTATCAGCTTCTGAGGTAGATCTAATTAATTCTTGATTTTCATTTTATGTTGTGTAGTAGGTATGTATGTTAAAATGTCTGAACTCTAAACCCCTTAATTTCCTTAAAGTATCTTATTTTCACTTGGATGAGGCATTTTTTTTCCTTTCTTATTCATTTTCACTTAGCTTTTAAAACTTATTACACATCACATTTATCCCACTTAGTAACAGTAGCTCAGTAGATTATTCAAGTGTTATACTTCGGGAACCCCTGAGTGCAGCTGACCGTTTCTTACAATGCACGAGGTGGTGAATGAAACTTGGAGTCTGTGGTACATTGTCCTATATTTTAATGGATATTTCTGTGCTCACTTGGACTTCTAATGTGATGGCTTAATCTGATTAGCATTCTGAATCAATGTGAAATGCTTATAATTAAAAAGGCATTGGTGGAGAAAACTGAAGTGCATGTTAATACAAAATGTATTTGTATCAAACGATGAACTGCCTCTGTTTACTGTGTTACAAATCTATTTAATCTTTTTTATAACTTACATTTGTTACTGAAATTCTAATATTTTTTTCCTACACCCTAATGGATTGTCTTGTGCACACTCAGGAGTGTGTGCCACCCCACCTTGGAGACCTATAGGTTGTATTTTAGAAAAATAATTTTTCACCTCTTTAAAAAATTTAAATCTTGGTTTTTTGAGTATGTGAATAAGGAAACTTAAATTGAATTTTCTATCTCCTTTTCTCAGTTCTTCATATTTTTTCAGCTGTTTCTACTACTAATGCAGATTCTAATTATAAAACTGCCAAAACTTGAATATTTCTCTTTTCCTCGTTAGACACCATTCTCTTCCATTAAATAACTACCTCTCCCACTTCATTTTCACTAGTTACAACATGTAATGAGGAACAAGCCTTGCTTAGTCTAAGCAGAAAACTCTTCGATTTGTCATAGAGGTTTTGTTATGTTTGACAGGTTTTTTGACCGATATTTGCTTGACCAAACATTTGTATCATTGTATTTGTTAATTGATAGTAGTGAGTCTCGAATGCAGAGTGGCTGTAAATGATTCAGAGAGGAGCATAATAAGGTAATCCACTTGAAATGACTTGCCTATCAGACAAGTTGTGTTGTTAACCTGTCAACAGTGTATTCTACACTGCTTGGATATGTCTGGAAAAAAACCCTACTGTTTGGAGAATCTTTTCCGCTTTTTCAGTCTTTGAGTTCATGGTCTCAACAACTCATTGTGCCAATACATTTCAAATTAAATATTGCTTACATTAAAAAATAATAATAATTATAAAAAAGTCCTTCAATATCACTGTTAAACCCATCAAATGTACTTTCATTGGCTGACAGCTGGCTTTGATATTTAGAAAGAGTGTCTCATGATTATTTCCAATAAATGAAGTTTGCAACCCTTTGTGGTAAGATAGGCATCTCTTTTTAGGAAGCGCTTGAGGCTTGTAGCTAAAGCAGGTCTGAGTACAAACAAGCAAACCTCCTTCCCTTGGGGAATGTAACAATTTGAAATGGAAACTAAGGAGGAAGAGAGTCAGGAACTGCTACAGGTTAGTCGGCTGTTTTTTATATCTGGACGGTGGTGTGACTCAGCCCTGGAGACAATGTCATTCTGACTGAAATCTGGCTCATTCCAACTCTTAAAGAGGCCCCAGGAATGTTTCTGTTAACCTAGTTAAGGTGTAACTTGCTTCCAAAAAAGAACTTTGGGGAGCTTGCCTGCTTCTTATGACATGAAGACTCCAATCACTTTGTTTTGCTGGTGCAGAAGGTTATACTACGGGGATTTTTTTTGTTTCCTGGTTTGTTTTTCTGGCTTCCTCCTCTTCTTGAATCCAGTAAACTCTTACTCATTTCCTCTTCAAATGAAACAATTCAGTCTTTTAATCTTTCCATATATGGAGGTCTCTTACATTCCTCCAGTGTTTTTTCTCATCCATCAGTTCTCTCTTACTATACATTTTTGGGGGTTGGTCTTGCAGAAACTGAATATGGAATATCAAATGAGGAATATTAGTATCACATTTTCTAATGTTGATTTCAATCCCATTTCTTTATGTGTAAACATACTAAGTTAGTAGAACGCTTCTGTTATCTTTAGTGAAGCAGTGATATATTCTCTAAACATTTTGCTTGTCTTTTTAACCTTCAGATCTACTTGGCCAGGCAGTGCAGATATTTCCATGATGAGTCATTCATAAATTGTTGTAATCCATTTTAAAAAATCAACCACAATTCAGAGCAATAATTTATTTATGTTTTCCAGGTTATGTCTTCTTGGCCATTTCATGTGCAAATTTTGCATTTCCTTATCATTTCTAGATTCTCTTCTCCCTTTTCTAGTGTTCTCCTAGAAAGATTAGAGTGGGGCTGAAATAACAGAAAGGTTGTATACAGTCATGCTTCTATTAATTGTCTCTGATGATACCATATAAAAGATCCAATACCTCTGAAAGCATTGTCAGTCAGGCACACACTAAAGTATATTCCAGAAGCAATCATATCTTTCCAGGATTATGCCTGTAAATACTTCAAGGGTGGGCATTAAGAGGATAGGGCCAGTCTTTTTTCAGTGGGTACTTACAAGGTAACTAACGTTACCTCACTTACAAGAGGTAACAGGCACACATTTGAATATAAGAAGTTCCATCTAAACATGAGGAGGAACCTCTTTACTTTGAGGGTGGTAGAGCACTGGAACAAGCTGCCCAGAGAGGTGGTAGAGTCTCCTTCTCTGGAGACATTCAAAACCTGCCTGGACATGTTCCTGTGCAACTTGCTTTAGGTGGACCTGCTTTGGCAGGGGCGTTGGACTAGATGTCTCCAGAGGTCCTTCCAGTCCCGTAGCATTCTGTGATTCCATGATTCAGTGATTAATTGTTTTGTCACATTCCCAGGCCCTGAGGTGAGGCTAACTAGCCTGTAGTTCCCCGAGTCCTCCTTCTTGCTTTTCTTGAAGGTAAAAGTGACATTTGCTTTCTTCCAATCTTTGGGCACTTCTCCCAGTCACCATGATCATTCAAAGTTTCTGGAAAGTGGCCTTGCAGTGACATCAGCAAGATCCCACATCACTTTTGGGTGCATCCCATCAGGGCCCATGGACATCTGATGATGCCATGCAAACACCATCCCCAACTTGTATATTCTTTATGTAACGATACATATTTATGAATTCTTAGCATAATTTCAAGACATATGTAAACTTACGCAGATTGTTCACATTAAAGAGCTTTAAAAATAGTTAAATGTACACAGAGGTTCCTTAGTGAATTCAGCATAACATTGTATTTTTACTTCCATGATACTTTTAGCCATCAACATTTATTCACCATGTAACAAACATTTTTCTTAGATGTTTTTGAAAGAAACTCAAAGGAATTAGGTAAGTTTTACAAGTGCCACTAATTTTTTTTGAGCATCTATAATTTTTGAGGTGTATAATTCCAACATTGACCATGTAATCTATCACTTGGTTATTATTTATTTTTAGGAAGACTTGGAAAATAACTGTGAAGAACTTAGAAAACAAAGTCGGAGGAAATGAATATGTAAAAGACACATTGTGTTTAATTTATTATATTAATTTAGATCAGTGTGAGCACAGAAAAGGATCATGGGACTTTATTTTTATATTATTTAAAAATATATATATATTATTTNGAGTTAATTTTGAACACTACATAATAACTGCAGTAAACTTATGGAGTATTTAATTTTGTTTTCCTATGCTAAATTAATACCTCTGCAGTGTAATTTTATGATTAACAGGGCCTGAATCCATGAATAAAGGTATTGCTGTTTTTCACACTTGGGTGAAAAATGGGTAAATTTGTAAAGAAAGAACTCTGTGCTGGGATTTCAAATGGATATAAAACCTACTGTGCTGTAAAGTTTGTAGGTTTGAAAATGTGGAACCATTGTCAAATGAATAGAAGTACATTAAAATTTAACTTTAAAAATTCAGAATGTACAGAGGAATCAAGCATGTTGACTCATAAATGTTAATCCTTTATTAAAACTTTCCATAAAAGTCCGAGCTAGCACTGGACAAATAATTGCAAATGGTTTATTATCTCCTACAGGTTATAGCTTAAATCCCACACCATGGGTGAGACAATGTAAACAACAACCCATAGTGTATCTAGATACTGTGGTTTATTTAAGAACTAAGGATATGAGAGCTTTTACCTTAGTTGAATGCTTCCTAGTCTGGCTCATTTACTCCCTTCCCAGCTCTCCACTGTCCCACCCTGACAGAAGGTATCTCCTGACCAGGGAATCACAGAATTGTAGAACCGTTTAGGTTGGAAAAGGACCTTAAAGATCACTAACTTCCAACCCTCCTGTCATGAGCAGGGACACCTCCCAATATACCAGGTTGCTCAAAGCCCCATCCAGCCTGGCCTTGAACACCTCCAGGAAAGGACATTCTCAACTTCCCTGGGAAACCTGTTCCCGTGTCCCACTACCCCCATAGTTAAAAATTTCTTCCTAAAATCTAATCTAAATCTACCCTTGCCCAGTTTGAAGCCATTACCCCAATGTGAGAATGCCAGCAGTTGTTGTAGGGAAGGGCTCAGTTACATGTGCCTGTGGGAAGTCAATGGGATGTTACTCTTAAAGTCATTCCAAATGGGAGAGAGTAGCAGGAGAATGTCTGCTTTCCATAGCTTCAAGATACTGCTAATCATGTAGTCGGTGGTTTCTTACGCTATGAGAGGTGTGGCTGCTTGATGACAGCTCCAATTATGTGAAGCTCTATTGCTCATAATAGTAGGATCTCACCCCTGATAATAGTTCAAAGCCTTTCTGGACTTGGAACTCAAAATGATAAGTAAATAATTTGCCTCTTTCTGGAAGCAGGACCTTGCCTCTGTGAGTTGCAATGGCTTCTTGTTCTCATTTCCAGCTGTGCTGAATGATAGATCTGTTCCTGAGCCTAAAATAAGGAGTACTAGCCATTAACAGCCAAGTCATTAGCAGACTTGATGAAATAGCCTTGTCAAAACTGTTGTAGTTTCAATGTCTCTGTTTTGGTGATACTAGGAATGCTTAAATAGATGATGACAAGTTAGCCTGAGGGTTAACAGTGTAACAGTATCATATTAAAAATGCAATGTTGCAGTCTTTTTTGCAGAGTAGTAAGTTCTTCAGGACGTGGTTGTAGCTGCGTTTGGAACCCCTTCTTTTTTTACTGCACAGTTTTACAGATGACCAGAAAGTTGGCTCCGTGGCATCAGTACTCCGTCAAAGTGAAAGGATAGCCTGACATAAGTTATTTAGTTAATAATAAAGGTCTCTATTTAATTAGGAAAAAAAAAATCTTCATTGTCAGGGCTTTTTGTTTTTCAGTGAATAACACAGGAGCATTCTGAAAGTTAAAATGTTGATTTTTAGTGGCTATAGGAAACCTTTCTAGATGTGTAATTTTAAAAAGGTATGAATTACAAGATGATGTGAGAAGTCTAAAAGAAGAACCTAATTCATATGTGACTGCTTCTGGAATTGTATTCACTGAAAATTTGAGCTGTGCTAGGTTTAGCCATAGATTGTCAATGATGCCATGGTGGCAAAATAAAAAACATGAATTGTCCCTGTTTATACCAATTAAAGATTTGTGTCACTTTGCTGGTTTACACAGTTCTTCCTGATCAAGTTCTAATGATACTGTAGTTTCAGTAAAATGTGTTCTGAAATAGCATCATTTCATGAGACAAGTGCTGTCTGCAGAATGAGATCAGAACACATAAATCTGAAGCCTAGACAAACACTCTTTTTACCTTAAAAATTAAAACCTAAAATACCTCCATGCCTGTCAACAGAGTGGAACATTGCCAACAGTTTCAAAAGATGGAGAAAGAATGATGTTTTGTATTCCTCTTACTTCTGTATTCTGGAGTAGTTGCCAAACTTAAAGCTTTCTTAAGATAAAATGCATTTTTCCTATATATATAGGAAAATGATAAAATGACATGGCTTTTTTAATATACAATTGTATAAAATGATATAAGTTCCAGTTATTCAGCCAGGAGGGTTGGAATGCAGACTAAGAATTATATTTATCACTCCTTATCTTCACCATTGGTATGGGATTTTTTGATAATGATGAAAGCATCCTAGGACTTTGCCTCAGTTACCTTTTCAGTTACCTTTTCAGCCAATAAATTAGTGTTCCTAGCTAGTAGTTTGTTGTTAAGTTCCATTTGTTGCTGACCTTCTTATGGGTGGTACCTAAGAGTATTTTTAAGCTGTGGGGTAAGTCCTCTAGTAGTGATTTGTTGAGATTCTAGACTCTTGTATTCCAGCCCCAAAACGCTGTACAAAGGTAGGATCTAACAGTCCTTTCCTGTTCCCTGAATTTTTTTCCTGCCTTTACGTGCATTGTCTTTTGGTTTTTGCAGATTCAAACCATAGCTTTCAGGACCTTCAGGTCAGATGAACCCTTATTCTCACAGTTCATGATAGGTGAGCAGTTTTTCAGTCAACTCACCCCTGCTGAGTTTTAACTCCAATGCATACCTGCTGTTGTAGCAGATATGGGAGGGTGAGTTCACTATGAAAACAGCAGCCTGACCTGCTGCAGAGCTATTTAAATCCAGCTGTAATTCAGCTCAGACAATTTACTTTTCTGTAGAAGGAAAAAAAATCCCAATGTTAATTTAGTAATCAGTTAAATTCTTAGGAAAAATTTAAGCTTCCATTGAAAGACAATTTCTTTAAAATTCGATCACATTGGTTTTACAATGTGTATTGTACAATAAATTTTAAGGACATTTAAATTGGAAGACATTTAAATAAAAAAGCCATAAGTACGTAATACTGCATGTCTGTATATAATAACTGGTACAACTTCAAATTTAGTACTTTGGGAGGTTTCTTTGTGTTTGATTTCTGCCTCCCTAAAATTGCATTAATATTATTACTGGTATGTGTAGTACTTATTTAATATCACATAGATTTGTAACATGAACTAAACAAAAGATGTACCGAAACTATTTCTAAATTACTTTTTTTGCCTTGGGAGTAGAAACACTTTATTTATTATAACACAACGGGCCATGATAACCTATTAATTAATTCAATTAATTTGCAGGGAGACTGGAAGGTTCAGTTACAGCTTTAAGGGAAAGGATATCAATTATTTCTTCACCGTTTGTGAAGAGGCGGGGGTGGGCAGGAAAAGACCAGTACAACAAAAATGGAGTTGAGAGAGTGGCACACTGAACGACAAAATATTTTCCATCCACTTAACAGCTTCAGATGGAACTGAATTCAGGACACAGGAGGAGAGTCAAATGATCAAGTCCCTAAGGCAAAACTGCTTGTGGGAGGTTTTAATTTTAGATGTGCTTCTACAGAGATATATTGATATTTGCTTTTCACAAAAACTGGTGTTCTAATATAAAGCTATATTAAAATATTTTTCATCTATTATCTAAATCAAGATAGACTAAATTAAGTTACAGCTTTGTCTGAGATGAGTTGTGTTTTTACTGCACTGTTCACACTATTTAAACAATCCCGCCCCCCAGCAAATCCATGTAAAACTCCTCTCCAATCTTCCAATTTACCAATTATCATTTACTCAGAACAGAACTGAAATAGATGCATAACTTTACACCTATTTCTTTGAATACCTACCTAAGCTTATATACGTGCTTAAATACTTTGCTGCACTGAGACTATTTTTATTTTACACATCATTTGTATTTCAATAGTGCTTTGATTATTACTTGTATGCTTTTAGAAATGACCTCAGGAAAGTCTTTTTTTTTACCAACAGAAAGTTTGCGTCTCTAGGATGTCACATATACAATCATAGAATCATCCAGGCTGGAAGGGACCTCCAAAGGTCATCTAGTCCGACCTCCCCGCAGTCGCAGGGACACCCCCAACTAGACCAGGTTGCCCAGGGCCTTGTTGAGCCTCACCTTGAATATCTCCAGGGAAGGGACCTCAACCACCTCCCTGGGCAACCTGTTCCAGTGTTCCACCACCCTCATAATGAAGAATTTGTTTCTAATATCCAATCTAAATCTGCTTTTCTCCAACTTAAAGCCATTGCCCCTCGTCTTATCTCTGCAGGCCTTTCTAAACAGACTCTCTCCAGCCTTCCTGTAGGCCCCCTTCAGGTACTGGAAGGCTGCGATTAGTTCTCCCCGGAGCCTTGTCTTCTCCAGGCTGAACAATGCCAGCTCCCTCAGCCTATCCTCATAGCAGAGGTGCTCCAACCCCTTGATCATTTTCTTGGCCCTCCTCTGGACCCTCTCTAAGATAGCACATATGTTTTATCGGAATTCATGGCTGTCATGTCTGAGTGTCTTATGGCAGTATATTTCTTTGTCTTCTTCTTTGGGGGAGAAATAAATGCTCACTTAATATTCTGTTTTAGTAAGCTTTTTGATTTTTTTTTTGTTATATGAAAATTTCAACTACAGACAATAGCAAAAAAGCATACATTGCAGTTCTCTTGGAGGCTGGTAAGTCCTAGCCAAAGTAAAATCCCAAGAATTCTGTTCAACATCTAAAATGTGTTGTGATGAGCTGTGTTTTCTAGTATACCAAGGACAGCATTGCCGCTGTACAGTAGTGCACTTGACTGCTGTAGACTGGGGAAAAAAAGGGAAAAATAACATACTTAAACAAGTATCCTTATGTATTTGGAAGCCCTTGAGGCTGAAGAAAATGGCTTGCCTAACATCGTTAAATAAATATTGAACTATTTTATTTCAGATTCTGGATGTTCTAACTGTTTTATGAAGTCCTAATTTTATGAATTAAGTAATTTTTTTAACATGGGTTATTATGAAAACTAGAAAGAGAATAATTCTGAGAAAAGAAAATGGAATCCTGAATTAAAGTGTTAAGTGATTTGGATTGTTTTAATAAACATTAAAAAAGGAAGATTTGATATCATTGGAGTCATCGGATTCCACTTTTGTTATGGTATTCCAAATAGTTCTGTTAAAAGATCCCTAAAATGGAAACTTGTTGAGACCAGAAACGTGTTTTTCTGTGGACATTGTTGGAAAAGTTTTTCCTAAGATTAGTAATTTTGTTAGCAGAAGGAACTGAGTCCAGGGCATAGGTCTTCATTGGTACTCCATTCTAATTAGTTAAAACCTTTTTCTTGATTGGTATGCAGATATTTGGTCCTCTTTTCATTAATACACACAAGGAACAAGCCAGGGACTAAGGGTATTTGGATCTTTTAGGAATTCATTTGAACTGAACCATGAGAAAAAATTAAATGTTTTCTTTCCCCTAAATTGCAAATGAGGAATGTACTTCTGTTGAGAGACAAAGTGTTTCTATTAAGTGGCTACACATGTGGTTTATTCATACTGATGTCTGTGAAGAGTAAGCACAAAGTAAAATCGCCTGTTTAAATGGCAGTCTGAGTGAGATCAAATATTTGCATACATGCTTAATGTTTAATAACATTTGACAGATTATTTTTCATGATGCTGTCCAAGTTTAGCATATTTAATAAGAAACAGAACATACGTTATTAAAGTATATTTTAAAAGCTATTGTGGTAATGGCTTCCTCTGTATATTAACTAGTTCTTAAAACACTGTCATTGTTTATTTTTATAGTTTACACTAGTGTCTTTAACCAGCCACTGTAACTTTTATGACTGTTAACTCTAGTTGCAAGTTCACATCACTCTGAATGGGAAGATACTTCAGGAAATGTGCAGCAGTCATCCAGACTGCTCTGCAAAGTGTTTTGTCTTTGCTGATGACTGGGTGTATAATTACAGGTTTTGTTTTTAACTCTAATGTGTATTTTTAGCCATCGGTTTACCAACATGATATATATCAAATGGTCAGCTGAAATGACCCGATGTTGATAAATTTTTCTCTAATTGTCAAAAAAATCATGTTTCTTTACTGGGTGTATTTACAGTCTGTTAAAGAGTACATTTCCAACATTTGATTGAACTCTGCCAATTTTTGATAGATATTTGATATGCTGTTATCCTCCTGTGTTTTGTTGGAAAAATATTATCAGAGAAATTATTGCTGCAACTTTGTAAAAGCAGCTTTTTTCTTTTTCCGGTGGTCATTATATATGCTATTACATATAATACTATTTGATATTATATCATCAATCTTTTTATCTTCAAAATATGGTATACTGACCAATTCAAAATTCAAAGTTCATCATCATAGTGACCAAAGAGGTGTTTTTCCTTTGTTCTGTGATGAAGTACCACATAAATGAAGCATACTACTTATGCCACTAATTCCTCTTTTCCTGAATGATTTTTTTGTTGCAGCTTCTGCTACATTTGAAGACTTTCAGATCCGGCCCCATGCTCTTTTTGTTCATTCGTATCGAGCGCCAGCCTTCTGTGACCATTGTGGAGAAATGCTGTGGGGGCTGGTGCGGCAGGGACTCAAATGCGAAGGTAAGCTGCAGTGAGATGTGACTTCTCAATCTCCGGGAGAGACCGGTCCATTCCACTTAACATGTGTTCTCTCTGATGCTGCTTTTAAATTGGTTAGGCATCAGAAAAAAATTCACAGTAGGTAGAAACAGTAAAAGCTATCAAAATAATTAATTGATTAAGGAACTAATCCTTTGGACTGCTGTGAGACCTCCTAGATATGGCTTTGTAACCCAAAATGCAAAAAAAAATGGTCTTTGTGTATTTTTTATATGTATTTCATTCTGGATCACATTAATTCAGATCAGTTAATTAACGTTACTGTCAGTCTATATGAGGTTGCAGTAGCTATCTTTTCTCTTTTTGCCACAACAATTTGACTTCTGGCAGACAGTATCCAGCGGAATATACCATGTCTGAAGAAAGACTTCCTTACCTCCCAAATGAAGATCACAGAAATTTCTTGCACGTGGAGACTGTAGATTTTTTAAGTATCAAAGAAAAAACACTGGTTATGGATACAACTATTCAGATATCATAACAATCTCTCCCCCAAAAATTGTAGAATATATGAATTAAACCAGCAGAGTTAGAGGAAGAAGTTTAATCAGGAATAAAGGTGGGATTTTAAAAATGCTACACAAGTTTTTTGTTTTTTTAGTAATAAACTGTAATCAGGTGGTTTAAAATTTCTCTTTTCAGGATGCGGTCTAAATTACCATAAGAGATGTGCATTTAAAATCCCTAACAACTGCAGTGGTGTACGGAAAAGGCGCTTGTCAAACGTTTCCCTAACAGGACTCAGCACCGTTCGGACAGTTTCTGCAGAGCCCTCAACCAGCATGCCGGATGAACCCCTTCTGGTATGGAATTCACTGGCTGTGGAGGCCAGGGCATTGCTGATAAGAAACAATGACATTTAGCATTATAGGATCTGGCTTTGCCTGGTATAGACTACGAGGAGGGGGTGGTATGTAAATCATAAAGCATTGCTGTGAGAAAAGGCATCTTGATTTAAAAGGGAGGTCACCCGCTTAAGGTATGTGGGTTGAAGGTATGTGTCATTTCTGACACTCCTAGGAGTCTCCTCCCTTCGTCAAGAATTAGGTTATTTCAAAGGTCTAAAACTGCCACCCATGCTAATGTGAGTAGTTGCATCTTGGAGGATGTCTTCTCTGGAATTAGAAGTTGAATTTCTTCTGTATCAGACCATTACGTGCATTGGTTTATAATATAGGAAAGATTTGCTCTCAGCAGAACACTGTGGTATCAAACTGATTGTGTGTCACAATCAAGGCTATAGTTAAATAGTTGGAAATTGTGTATTTAGCATATTTCTAAGTGTTCAGAAGAAAGGAGGAGAAATCTCCATTATTTTCTTCAGCAGATCTTTGGGGTGAATGTATGTGTGTATCTGTATATATGTGTAGATGTGTTTGTAGATGTACAGTTTACACAGAGTATACTTTATATATATTAATATAGTAGGTTTTCATCATGAAAACAACTGTTCTGAGAACAAAATGTAGTGACTAGAGTGATATGTATTTGTTATCTTTGGCATATTTGTTCCTTTTAACACTCATGGCCATAATATACTTGAATAGTTAAGAATTTACTCTGTGTGTAAATGAATCCACTCCTAAGTGAAAGTTTTGAAAACCTCAAGGCTTAAAAGAGAGGAAAGAATTTATAAGTACACACAATAATTATCATGTTTTCCTCTCAATTAGAATATTAAACTTATTAAACTTGACATACTAAAAGGACACTATTGCAAATGATGTAGGCCTGGTGTTATATGCAGTATCATCTATGAACCATAATTATGTACTTATGCTACTGATTATCATTAGCCTAAAGCTACTTGGAAATTAAGGCTAACATTATGAATCTGTATTTTTAATTGAAAAGCTGCATAAATGAATAAGGTGCTTAAGTTCTGCAGAATCTGCAGCAACAAATCTTGATATTTTATTCTTAATTCTCAGTAGTTTTTTTTCAGAAAGGCTGACTTATTCAGACCAATACAGAAAACTTTGGGGAAGGTATTCCTAATTCAGAATTGTTTCTGGCATTTTGGTTAAATAAATTGTGAGTGAGCATCCTGAGCTACTCTCTATAAATATTTACTGCACTGTGCAGTTACAAGATAGCAAAAAAATTCAATTTGAAAACATTTTTAATTCTATGATTCTGTGGTTTGCTGATACATTCTTATATGAAATACCTGTTTTGCAAAGCTACATATATTGAAAACATTGAAAAATAATAAAATTGCCAGTAAAGAAGTGTAGTAAGTTTCATAGATACTTCTGGCTATACTTGTCTAAGAACTTGTACCCACGCTGATGATTCAGAATATCAGACATGCGCACACACACGTGTACACACACAAAAAAATATGTTTACAGTAGGTGCAGGGATGGGCATTAGCCTAGAGAAATTGAATAGCTTTCTGATTTCATTTTAATTTCAGGAAGTCACAGAATCATTTACCACATTTTCAGAAGTGCTGTCACATATGGCTTCTGTATGTCTTTTGTTTTGTTTTGGGTTTTTTGCCTTGAACGTGTTTCAATTTTTTTCTCAATTTGTTTTATAAATGTGCCTAAGCTTTGTCAGTTCTCCTGTATCAGATCTGTCCTTTGGACTCCATTCTTCTGCAGTACTTGTGAGATAAGTTTTATAGCAGTTTATACTGTGGTACCAATCAAAGCATGCACTTTGGAATGTGTTTCATTTTTCTAGTCTATGTGAATATACTAAGAAACATAATCCTCATTCACAGAATCATATCACTTATTATTAGCATTGGCATAGCACTGAAATGGCAATGAATATGAACCTCTGTTTGGGACCACTGAATTCAATCAGATATCTGTCAGTTCTTCAAATAAGACTAAAATAAATATTGTTTTTACCCCTATTTGCAGAGCACTTGAGAGAGAAGGAGAGATCTTTCACAGATGGAATTATCAACTAAGTTACAATGCCAGAACCTTTTTCTACATGTTGTGTGGACCAGAGAGAAGCCAACTTTAGCTCACATTGTTAAATTTAGCTTGAAATTCTGGTTTTTGGAAAAATGCCACTTGTGAAGTGAAAAAGTTCTGCCCCTATTTATGAAATGATGGCATTTGAAAAATCATTTAGAATTATGTGGAATCCTCCAAAGGGTACTTTAATTATTGTTTCATAGGGAGCCACCACACCCAGACAGTTTCACTTTGGGTATAAATGTTTTCATTTGCCAATAAAGCATTTCATTTGAGCTGGAAATTGACTGGAGGCTACAATTAAGTGCAGCTATGAAAATCTACCTCCAAAGAACAAAATCTGGGTAATATTCATTCTTTTGATTCTTAATTTAGTAGTGTAAAACTCATCAAACATAAATGCTAAAACCATGTAGAACTAGGATGGTGCTATGTAACCCAGATTTTTACCTGCTCAAATGTGATTCTTTTGAATTCTATTCTAGAACATAGAATGAAGGTATAAGATTATCACACATTCATTCTTGCTTGAAAAGTAACAGTATTTTCTGTCTCTCCCCACCCCCCTCCCCCCTTCCCCCTTCCTTATTTCTTTGTCCTGATTTTTCTTTTTTCCAACTTCCTTTCTCAGTCTCCTGTCAGCCCTGGCTATGAGGTATGTACTGTATTCCCTATTCTACTATCAGGAACATCTCTTTTATGATTATCCATGTCAATGCAAAGAAATGCAGGAATCTAATCAGATTATCTTTTATGATCTTTAGAATTCAAGAACATTTTTTTTCTTTTAAGAAAGAGTATATCCAGTGCAAACTCTGAAGTCTGGGTTCCAAAGTGAAGGTCATAATTCTTACATTAAACAGTAAAATTAGCTATCATTAAAGTATTTAATACAGAAGTGTTGTTTTTTTTTTTTTTTTAATTTCTTAGGCATGATAGAAGTCATTGGTTGGATGAAATCCCTTTTTTCCTGGTAATAACACAAGGGAAGAAAATTTTAACTTCTCTTTCAGATCACTGGGAATTTGGTGGAGTAATGTAGAAAGTAAACGTTTTATTTTAAAGGTGAACAAACCTGACCTTTAAGTGCTCACCAACAATAAACTTCTAATACCGTAATGCAGTGTTGTAGCTTTTACCCAGGATAAGGTTTATTAAAAAAAAAAACAAAACCAAACAACCAAGAATTCTGTATTTCTGTGGAATTAGACAGTAACAGTGTACAACTAAGCTACAGATATATAAAAAGAGTATGAAGCCTAAATAAGAGAACTTTGATTTTTTTTTTTTTTAATGGGTACTTCATACAAAGGTTCTTTTTGGCTTTCAGTGTGGATTTTCCAAATAGTTTTGTTTCTTGATTAAAGTTTCAAAAGTTTTAGAAACTCTGAAATGTTGGCATCTGTTCCTTGCAGCATATTTTGGAGATGGAGCCAGAGAAGGACAGGCTTTTCAAATGTTTTCCTTTTTAGAAATACTGCATAGTTAATCTGAGGAATATTTTGTTACACTGACATGAATATTATCATGGCCAAATATCTATCTTCTCAAAAGAAATTAATTTTATTTCATTCTAAACCACATATATTCTTATTCCAGTGTCCCTAAAAATCATAATGTGCCCTGGGATTACAACTCTGCAAAATAACCATGAAACAATACAAACAGTCTTATATAAAACAGGCTTTTTGTAATATCTAAGATAGTTTTATTCTAACTATGCACTATCTGAAAAATGATGAATTCATCAATGTCAATGGTGATGGATTACCATAAATTAATAGTAATTGGAGTACTTGGAGAAAAAAACAAAATTGTTTCTTTTGTAAAAAGAAATCAAAATATGCTCACCATCTATGCTTTTACTTTAGAATGCATTTATATGACAGAATAGGATTTTATTACTATTTATTTTTATATATGTTTCCATTGTTTTGGAAACTTTATTCATTCTTCTGGAAGCAGGGTATGTTAATGTGTTAACGGTAATTTTATAGGCACGTTGGAAGTGATTTCTCAGAAAAAGCCTTATGGAGCACAGGAAAGTGGAATATTACAGAGCTGTTATATTATCCTTGCTTTTTGATGAAGAATCAGGAATTACATTTTACTAAATAATTTCAAATATTTTTTTTAATGTTAGTTAAAAAACCTTTTTATGTATCACTGACAGAAACAAAGTACCAGGTGTTGCTTGCCTTTAGATTTATAACAAGTAGAGGTGGCCTGAGGCTTCTCAGCTGTATACAGAAGAATGATTTTGCAGAACTAGGACAGTAAAGTCTCTGAGTGGGAATTGTCTTGAGTTGTAGATGGTCATTTTCCCTTTCTCCCTTTACACCCAGCTCTTAATACAGTTGTTCTTTTCTCTTATTCCACTGAGATAAGGAGTCCTCATTTCCAGTGTCTCAAAAATTCCCACTCTATGATGCCTTTGTTTTCCACACTTAGACAGAAGACACATTTCCTTTCCCCAGTCGCAGACTCTGTAGAGCCTCATATGCCTCCCTGACTCACTGGGCTGGAAAAAAGGAGCCCTCGAGGAAAGGGTTAAAGAAGAGCTAGGGTGTTGCAGCTGAGCACAGCTTTATGACTTGAGCCAGTTGTAATTAGTAGGAGTCCTTTTTCCAATGGCTAGATTAGTGTTGTTAGACCAAAGATTCTTAGAGGCAGAAGTAGTATTTCCTTTTGAAGAAAAATGCTCAAGTTAATTCTGAATTAATACCACTCATAATTACATTCTATTCTTGTCACCCTCAAGTTATCCTTCCATAATCCACTGATGTACATTGTACTTTCCTGTCTGCCCTATGGGAACTTATATTCAGTGCGCTCATTTCTTTAATAAAAACCCCTATGCTATTTTGGTGAGTGCTCCTGGAAATTTTGTGTGGTCCAAAATCTAGATAGATGTCATTTAGAATTAATAAAAGTTTAAAATATAGGCTGTAAACTAAACCAATCCTAAGTAATGTTTACATTACTTAGTGCCAGATTCACCATGTGAATCTAGGTTCATGCACTGAACAGAACTGCGAACCAAGAACTCAATGAATCTGACACTGAAATTTAAATACTTACATAGAAATCTAATACTTTCTTAGAAATACAGTCTCTTAGGTGTCATTTTTAAAGTTTTCTTGCCTTTTTTTTACAATTATTTGAAATATTAAAGCATATTAAAGGTAAAAAACAACTCAACAAAAACTATTAGAAAATCTGATAGAAAATGCAATTCCCTTTTTTGTTAAAGCATTGCATGTCTATGCATTTAAAATCCAACTGAAGTCCATATTGAAACATTGTAGGATACAGAAAATGAATTTGGAATGGCTTACCTGATATACTGCTGTGCCATAAAATAATAGTTGTTCCTGTGCTAGCTGCCATGCACTAAATACTGTAGGACTGAATTTCTTGTGACAAATTCAAATTGCGTTAGAGCTTTTCTTGTCCAATTTGCCCAACTATGATTGTTTCAGAAGTTTGTCACAGGTAGATGAGATCTAAAAGATGCTCAAAACACTTAAGTTAAAAGATGTATATTTAGGAAAGTGTTAAATATTGCATTGGTTTTTCATCTAATATTTATATGTTAAGATACATATATTCTGATGTGTCATATATGCCATGTCTGCTAATGTTTTTGAATGCAACTTGGTTTTGATCCCTTGGGGAGGTTTTATCGATATTTGATTCTTCAACTTGGAATAGGAGAGAGTTTAAGGTTCTCCTCCTCAGGTAATTGCCACTTGTTCTCAAAATCCCCTGTTTTGTTTTTAGGAAAGGTGTACAGTAATAATACTTGTCAGCTTATGATCTTTTGTAGAAGTCACCACTGCTTTAAATGAGCACTCGTAGGTGCTCTGCAACTGTGACAGTAGGAATTCTTAAGGACTGTAAGGTGCATCTAAGCAAATATACACTCAGAGCAAAGTTGTAGCTTCTAAGTACTAACACACAGGTTTGCACATCCTGAAAACACAAAAAGTGGCGAACCCTGCAGCACAAATTTTACTTTCCTATAGCATCTCTGTAACATCATTCATGTTAGTCTTCTCAAACTGTACAAGATCCCTAAGCGTGATTTTTATTTTGAGCAATAGAGCAATAAGCGCAACCTTTTGTCTCCACTTACCTGGCATGTTCACTGGTGCTTTCCTTTCTAGCATATGAGCTTGGTTTTGTGCATTGGTAGCATCGTGCTACCCTTTTCCCTTTAGACAAATCTTGCTAAGCTATTTTTTCTAGACTTCCTCTGTCCAGTACCAAAATTTTTTCCAAACCAGTGGCTGTGGTTAAGCCCAAGGACCTGCTGGTTATCCCTGATTTGGTACAGGTTGTATGGAGACTGTGTCAAAAGGGATGCATTTACACGCACGTTTAAAAGAAAACAGAAAAGCACATTTAATATATGATAGTGTGAACCAGAATTTTATAACTTGTCTATGTCACCTTTGTATCATGGTATGTGCCCTTTTTTTTTTTCTTTTTTATTAGTTCTGTGCAGTAGGAAGAACTGAGCTGAGTCTGGGTTATGGCGTAGGCATTCTAGTAGTGCAAGAAACTTAGATTAAAATAATTTATTACTTAAAATTATTATACTTTAAATTATGAAGCACAAAATAGAAGATCAAACTAAACCTCATTTTTTGGGAGGGATTTGTGTCTGTAAGATGCAGGAAAAAAGCTTTGTGCTATATAAGCGTTTCACTGGCAAATCCTTTGCCAGCTAAGGGCTTTTGTTTTGGGAAATCCCTGACTGAGAAGTTAGTGGAGTCACACAATGACTGCTGAAACCCAGTAATCTTCTCTTGTTACTTTACAAAATAAGTCAGGTTACAGACAGAGCATTCAAACTACTGTCTGCTGGTATTGATGTCTGAGAGGAAGAACAGGGTACATAATAATTTCCATCTGTGGATAGTTTGATATTAACAGCTTGTACTGAAGTCAGTTCTTTGATGTGTTTACACATGCAACACTCAAGTGTTTTTCAGACCACAGCTATCTAACTATGGTGCTTGTAGGATTAATTCATACACTTGACTTAAAGAGAAGAGTGCAAGAAGCCTCAAAAGACAACACAGTTGATTGCATTCTAAGTGTGGTATTTCAGTACATTTAACTGAAGATTTGTTTCCTTGAATTCACTTAATTACAGTCACATAGTTTAATTTGTAAAAGAAAGTCAACATTTGCATTGCATTAAAAACATAGTAGTTCCTGTGGTTACATAGATATCTAGTACCACATTTGACAGTAGCTTCCTGTGAAGAAATTGTATATGAACATATTAAGGCTTTATCCTCTGCTTTCAATATTGAAAGGAAATGCATGTTTCAACAAGTATGCTTCAACACTGAAAATGAAACTTCATGTGGACAGTTATTGCTGTTTGATTTTTTTAAAGTATACATAAGTTTTATCAGTTGTCCAAGTAAATGAAAAAAAAATAGTTCATGACAGTTTGTTTCTTTCATTAAGTCAAACATTTCAAAATTGTAGGAGTACCTGTGTTGTTTTAGATTGAATATCTCAGTGTAAAGTACATGAATAATGTCACAATACTCTTTAGATATTAAGCCTGCAAATGGTTAGCACTTATTTGTGAACAATTTTGAAAAATTATAAATTTAGGAGAGTATAGGGTGTGTAACCTGTTCTCTTCTGAGTGAAGTTTATTGACCTGAATGTGTTTCTGCAAACACGATTTAAAGTAAGATGATCAAATGTCAAAATGGAGGTATTTCTTTTCTGACTCTTCTGGAACATGAAGCTGTTCAGTAAGGTTTTGTCAGAATTCTGGGACATCTTTAGTAGGACTACTGAAACCTTTTTAAAGAAATTAGACAAAGAGCAGTCTGTTTTATGTTTTAGGATAGCCTGGGCAGTTGGATTGCAGCATTGGTCCTTGTCTTTGTTCCCAAGAGGCCAACTCTGCATCCTGTCAGATTATTTATTGCTTCCCATTAGTCCCTTCATCCCCTTTGATTTCTGTGCCTGGGAGGTATAGATGTGGTGCTAGAAGACAGTCACGCTTACCCAGGTAGTAAGAACAGCTGAATCCATTGACAGGGAATTGGTATTAATTTCAGTTTCTTAATTATATTTGGACAAGGTAAAAACACAGGTGGAGAGATCTCCTGCTGAGATTTTACCATTGAGGTAGCAGTTACATGGAGGACTGTCTCCTTCCTACAATGACAGGGTTCTGCTGGAAGACTGTGCTTCTTGCTACTATAGACAAACTTCTTGTGCCCTTGAGTAGCTTTTAGCAAAGCTCACCATATAAACCATGAGTAGCTTCAGTATACTCCAAAAGTTCAAAGAAATTGAACAAGGAGGAGGAGCACAGCATCAGCTTTGTCATGCAGTCATGCAGAATACCCTGTCTTGGAGAAAGGGTTCACACCCCTGCCTTCTTGGAATAAAAAAGACCCCACAACTATTTTTCAAAAATCAACACTGGATTTTGTTGGATCCTTTTGTAATAGAATTGAAGTCTCTGGATATGATCAGCATCACTGGCTTGGTTGCACATCCATACAGTTAAATCTCTGCATGTTTCCTTGTATTTGTTTGCAACTAGAAAATCATATCCTGAGCTGTTAAAGTATAGATTACCTTCCTGGGACGATTGTTCTAAAGGGCTGGTTAGTGTTTGGAGCCGCGCAGGCTGTTAGTTTCCATGGTGTAATCCAGTTAAGCAATCATTTCCTGGGAAGTTTCCAGATTTGCTGAGTCAGTAGTCTGGCTGACTACCAGGAAAAACTAATTTATCTTTCTAACAAACGAGGCACGCCGGCTGAAGAAGAAGGTGCTTTGTGGAAGAAAGTCTTGCTTTTGCAGAGAAAATAGGATAGTTCCTGATTTTGTTTTCCTCAGGGACTTTAAATTGTGGCAAATACAGATTGGGCAGAGAATGGCTGGAAAGCAGCCCTGAGGAGAACTGGGGAGTGGTGGTGGATGAGAAGCTCAACATGAGCCAGCAATGCATGCTGTCAGCCCAGAAAGTCAACTGCATCCTGGGTTGCATCTAAAAAAGTGTGGCCAGAAGGTCATGGAAGGTGATCTCTACTCTGCACTTGTGAGACCCCACCTGCAGTACTGTGTCCAGTTCTGGAGTCCTCAACTTAAAAAGGACATAGAACTGTTGGAACGGGTCCAGCGGAGGGCCACAAAGATGATCAGAGGGATGGAGCACCTCTCCTATGAGCACAGGCTGAGAGAGCTGGGGCTGTTCAGCCTGGAGAAGAGAAGGCTCCAGAGAGACCTTATAACGGCCTTCCAGTATCTGAAGGGAGCCTACAGGAGAGCTGGAGAAGGGACTCTTTGTCATGGAGTGTAGCAATAGGACAAGGGGTAGTAGTTTTAAATTGAAAGAGGGTGGATGTAGATTAGGAAGAAATTCTTTCCTGTGAGGGTGGTGAGGCACTGGAACAGGCTGCCCAGGAAAGCTGTGGATGCCCCATCCCTGGAGGTGTTCAAGGCCAGGCT
>VZRU01002992.1:332197-357025 GCA_013398155.1 Pedionomus torquatus
GGGGGTTGGAACTCAGCAGTCTTTATGGTCCCTTCTGACTCTAATGATTCTATGATTCTATAATCTTTCTGATGCTGGGAGTGATGGAAGTTAAAGTTGGTGGATATTGACTGGAGTTTTGAAAGTCAGTGGGGGGAGGGGCTCATCATTGACAAGAGGGAGGAGATACTCCTCTTTCTAATTGGTCGGTCATCAGAGGGGTGTGGTATGATGCTCTAGCTGCTGCTGCCATGAGTCCTCTGTCACCAGCTTTCTTTCACTTTGCTACCTCTGAGCAGGAGCTGAGCATCACCTTTCCTGGCTGGAAGAGGGAAGGGACTATGAGTCCACTATGTCAGGCTTGGGCATGCGGGAGATTGGATCTGGGGTTGCTGATGTCTCTTCTAGAATATGGCTGAAGGTGAAACTCAACTTTACCTCTTATTTGATCTGAAACCAGTCTACATTAAGAATTGCTCGTGTGTTACATAGTGTGCTATGCTGCTATTGCATAGCAGCCAGGTGCTTGCAGAATGACAAAGCAAAAATTGAAATGCTTTTTCTGTAACTAGAAGAAGCTGACAGATATTTTCTACAAACAAATTGTTTGAGTGAGTTTAGGCCTACCTATTTCCTTTCACTCATCTTTAGGTAAACATGATGAAACTGTGTTTGTTCTTGAGCTTTTATTATTTCTTAGTATATTATTTTTAACAGAAATATATCAGCAGTTTGAATATTAATATCATGTTAAAAAAAAAAAGTAGGAACCAGTCTTGAAGACTGACATTCTGCAGTAGGTCTTCCAAAAAAGTAAATCTTGTGTTTAGTATCCATTACCCTTTGAATTGTAGAGAACACTTCTAAATTGCACAGAATTTACTTTTTCTCAGAACCAACTCGAAATATTATATGTGCCACGTACTTGCATTTTAAGACTGGAAAAACTTGCCATCAAACTGAAAAAAGCAAAAAATACAGCAGATAATTTGTCCCACACTCATACTGTACCACACCTGAGATTTGGTCAGATATGATCTAGGCAGCAAATCTCAGTGGTCAGAGCAGTAGCAAAGCCTGTTTCTCTCTGTTAATCATATAAGTGCCTGAGATTTGTCTCAGTACATTTTAGCAATGTTGCTGATGGTCCTAAAACAAAAACTGGGCCACACCAGCCTTCTAAAAGCCTTTGAGCATTAGGTTGATTTGGACCTTTTAAAAGCTTTTAGCAGTGTTCTTATATGTGATCTTAGAGAGGATTCTTAGAGAGATCATACTGTTAAGCAGTATTTGGATCACTTGTACTTCAGACAAGAGTAAGATTGTCGAGAGGTTGGTCAGTGGTAAGAACTGTAAACCGAGCTACAGATTTGTTGTAGTGACATAATGAAAGCAAATGATAGAATTCTTTCCCTTTAGAAATTCTGACTCTTTCTTGATTAAAGGACATTTTAAGAGGATGTCCATATACAAACCAAAACCGGCAAAGTGTTGTGACTAATGCCTTGCAGGTAGCGATTAGAATTAAGGCAAACCTTTAAAGAATTGCTTTCTTCAAAAAGAAAATGCTATATATTAAAATTTAGTATGTCAATTTAATATGAAGAGCATATTCAGAGCTAAGTACCTGACCACAGCATAGGGCTGAGAATGTAACTTGTAAGGCACTGCACAGAGACTGAAGTAGCATCATTCTGGGCCAAAATTGTCCCTGTTCTATACAGACATACAGACGACTGAGAGGACCTCATCACTATTTCTGGCTCCTCATGTGAGCTGTGGGCAGTCATTTGCAGGTCGTTTGCAGAAGCTGAGCAATTTGTGTTGTACATGTGGGCTTGCTCTTCCTGCTGGGCTTCTGCCCTCCCTTCCAAAGCCCTGCTTGTGTTGACTTCATAAGACTTACTGCAGTCTGCCTTGGAAATGTTAGGCAAGCAGTAGCTGTATTGCTAACTAACAAATATTAAATAAATTGAGATTGGTTTGAGTTTTTTTTTCATATGCATGAGTACTTTACAGAGTATGAAGATGTAAAACTCAGGGAGTAAACACATGCTATCAAAGCATGTACTTTTTCCAGCATTATTTGTGATGAAGAAAAGACAGACGCTTTCTTCTATATGTTTCAACCTAGTTTCTTTATGGTGACCACATATACCTGGCCCGAACAATGTATTTTGCGTATGTCTCCATGGTTTGACCAGACTGCATTTATACAGTGGATAAGTATGTGATCTTGGCATCAATTAGCAGGGTAGCTCTGATGTTCAACAAATCTGTTGTGTGTGTCTTTGGAAAGACACATAGTTACGCAGTATAATCAAAAGAAAAGTTTTGGTCTTTGCAGTAAGAAACCTATCTGATCTTTAGAAGGAAGAAACTTTTTTTTTTTTTTTCCCCCTTTAGCAAATATAGTTTGAAGGCAAAGCCTGGACCTCCTTAGCTTCTTCTGCCATCAAAATGGTGCATCATTTGCATCAAAATTCAAATTCGTCTTTAATCCAAAATTCTCAGACAGAAGCGTACAGAAATGTATTTTTATATTTTGGTGACCAGGAAATTACAATCAATCAGCCTTCTCAGATATAGACTTCTCTATAAAATTATTAGTTTGAAACAACAGTTTTTCAAGTTAGGCCAATCTGAAGTTTCAACTACTACAGCTTTTTGAAAAGTGCAGACTCACTGGGGAATGACTCATTTTCTAGCCTTCACTTATCAAATTATTTGCAGATGATAGCAAAAAGATGCTGAGTTTTAAATCTTGCTACCGTGTCTTGTCACTTTTTCTTCTTTCTTTGTTAGGAATGGGTGTAGTTTGGTTGTTTATTGGAGACAATTCTTAGGAGAGGGAACTTTTCTGGGTCATTTGTTTTCTGGGGTAATTGCCATATTTACATCAAAATGAATTTAGTAGAGAAAATGAGGTAACTTGCTTCTTTTAGGAGTTCTTTTGATTCCATATGTTAGACTATGAGTCTTCATACATATTTTTGTGTATGCATGTAAATACCTATTGTGATCTATCGCATATAATCTAAACGTGGTAAGGTTAGTGATAGCATAAATGAAATGGATGGAATGTACTAATCTGTTTTCTATCAAAAACCGGAATGCACATAGAATATGTTAATAATTTTCTTAATGTTTATACAGAAAATACAGGCTTTCAAAGTTACCTTTGATATAAAGCAGAAAATAAGAGAGGTAAAAATGGCTTGGGATTTTATCAGAACCCAAAATACCTTTCTGAGAAAACTGTAGTAAGTGTTTTAATTTTTAATACTTTTTAAAAAAGAAAAGAAAACTTATTTCAGCCACAGTGTGAAATGTGTGATATTAGTGTTGGCAAAGATATTGTTTGATACCATTTCAATTTTTCAAAAGCAGTCTGAGAAGAGGGTATGCTGCATGTTCTGTTAATGTTTAAAAGCACTTACATTACTTTTTATGACATGACTTACTGTTCTTGAGATGAGTATATGTGAATATGAAAATATTTTTAAAATTAATACATCATGACTATTTCAAATGTTATTTTTATGTATTTCACAGCAAAAGACACCATCAGAATCATTCACTGGGCGAGAGAAGAGATCAAATTCACAGTCCTACATTGGACGACCTATTCAGCTAGACAAGATCTTAATGTCCAAGGTTAAAGTGCCTCACACTTTTGTCATCCACTCTTACACACGGCCAACAGTTTGCCAGTACTGTAAGAAACTTCTCAAAGGCCTTTTTAGACAGGGTTTGCAGTGCAAAGGTAAGTAAAGACCCTTTAGGAATATAAAAGCTAAGTATTATAAAATTGGTAAATTAGCATTTGAGCAGTTACTGTGTAGTCTTACTCATGATTTCTTCACTAAACTGTGAAGGTGTAGGCATGTGTACAATTATGTTGGAATAAGCTGGAATCAAAATTGCAGTAATTGCTGTTCTGCAGGAGCTGGCTATGTTCATTCTTACCCTGTTGGTATATCTGCAGTAGCTTGCATCTTTTTCATTGAGGTGTAAAATATCTTGTATTTGGCACTAGGTGAGCGGGCGCTCACAAGCAGTTACAGAAGAATAGCTAACACAAAGGACTGTATTATTGTGTTCATTGTTTTCAATCTAGAAAGTCTTATGCTTGAATTGATGCATGTGCCTGAGGCCCAGCAGTTCAGGGGTTTGAGAGAGTTATAATGGAAATAGAATAAGATGAGCTTATATGAGAATTTTAAACGACATTTTTTCAGTGTGACTAATGTGGTGTCAAGTCTCACAGTGGTGTACCTCAACGTGTGCCAAAGTGAGTCAGGACCCTTGGACTGTAGCCTAGACTACTGGCTCACCTTGGCCAGCCAGAGTGCCCATAAATATAAAGCATTGTGCATGCTATGGTGTTAGATAACATCAGCTAACAGATCCTTAAAATCACATTCCTTCTTTTAAAACAAACAATAGCTATCATAGACTTAATCAGTATACTTTGTGTTGGTTCTTTGAATTAACATCCTGCAAAAATTCAAAGTTGCATTCATTTAACTTGTGATTCTGATGTGAATTTAACTAAAGTAAATCTCTGTGAAGGCATCACCTGTTTCAGTTCATCTTGAGTTCCAGTGACATAAGCAAATATTGACCTGATTTTTTTTAAAAAAATACCTACCTACAGTTTAGCAGTGCTGTACCTCAGTTGGTTTTTGGATTAATCTGAAGTTAAATAATTGTAATGATATAGACATCCTTAGTGCATTTATTCCTTCCTTAGTCTTTGATTTTTTGCTTTTCCAAGTGTGTTAATAAGTTACAACTCTTAGTTTATGTAAAATGTGTTCCGTAAGCCAAAAGAAAACAGTTAAGATGACACCTAATAACACGCTAGTGACATATAGGAAAAAAGTAAAAGTAGGGTGAAATAAAAGTACCTAGAAAATAAGGAAGGTATTGAAGGAACCCTCCACTGAAAGCTGTCTGGAACTTGATTTGCAATGAAAAGCACAAATATTTTCTCACTTATAGTTGTTGGCTCAGGTTCTGCTGTTTCAATTTTCAGTCTTCATCTGATTTGTAGTCAGTCATGTAAAGCTGCAGTGGATATACTGCAGCCCAGTCTGCTGCTTTCACTGGAAAAGCAGCTCTGGCTTTGTAGTCAAGCAGACAGGTCTCAGGATTGCTCCCCTAGATGGGTTGAGTGTGTGTTTCAGCTGTAGCTTCTATCATCTTCATCCCGTCTTGTACACAGGCAGGTGGCATGCAGCCAGGCTAAGGAATGCTCTCTGGACATGCTAAGGTTGTACTACTGAAACAATAAGGCTCAATGTTTATGGTCTGGATAGCAGGAAAAATCATAACTGTGTCACAGGCAAAGAGAAATAATTTTACCGTATCCCTTTTTATCTTAACAGACTGTAGGTTCAACTGTCATAAACGTTGTGCTCCTAAAGTGCCAAATAACTGCCTGGGGGAAGTTGCCATTAATGGAGGTAAGTTGTCTTAATGTTTCTGTCATTGTTTAAACCATAGGATAAACAAAAAGGTAAAACTGTGATGTGTACAAAGGCACATTTTTCCATTGCCCGGGAGTGGCCTTTCTTCTGCAATATTTCTGCTGTACGTCAAAGATGACGTGTGGGAGGAACGCAACAAGTGGTTTGTACACCATCAGCTCTAAGTCTGTGTCTTAGGTGGCACTGACAGACGGACTCAACTGTGCTACAGGGGTGGTGGCAGCAGCAGAATAGCCAGGTGATTGTGGCCTGTTGAATGCAGAATACTGGAGTAAAGCAAAAAGCTACAGACATGAGAAACTGGCATTCACCCATCACATACAAACACAAAATCCTTTTTTATTTTTTAATCGGGGGGGGGGGAAGTGGTTTTTTCTAGGATAATCTTACAGAGAAGGAAAGTATGCCTGGAAGAACTGGAAAGGCCCTTCAGGAGAAAATTTCACTGTTTACTGTTGGTGTAAAACTGGTTGTATCAGTTGCCAGAAATAAAGGCTTGAATATCTGCCGATTTTCCCATACATGTGCTGATGGTTTTGTGTCAAGTATAGGAATGTATGGGTAGGTTTGACAGACGGTACTGGAGGAAAAAAAGGGTGGTTGTAGATGAGTTGTTGATAGGCTTGAACATGTTGCTTTCCTGTGTGATAAGGAAATGAGAAGTGTGGTAAAGTGTTCCATTTCTAATACATGTTACCATGTTAAGTTGTCAGCCTAAACTGCTTCTGAGATTAATAAAGTATTTACTTTATTATATATTCTTTTTCAAACTTTAAATTGGTGATCTACTTTATTGAAGAGTTATCAAGAATTTCCAAAACTAGGATTGTTAACTAGTATATTTCACAGCATTTCTCATAGTAGTGGGAAAGTATTACTGCAAGGCTTTTCTGTTTAATGGCAATTAGTGTAGGCAGAAATATTTCAGATGCTGAGTATCCAATTTGAAATGTGATAAGTTGCATGATTTTCTGGAAGGATGGTGTTGTATTCCTACTGCATATTCCTTATGTAAATATATATATACATGTATGCACACTCCTATCTGCAGAGCTAATTGTATCTATAATGCATTCTACATTTTGTCATTATTCTGGAGCATCATACAACACAACTAACAGAAATATATTTAAAAAAAGAAAGTTTAAGAGCTTGTCTTCGTAATAAGTAATAATGCACCCCAAACTGGACTCTTGAAGTCACTATTGTTATGATTGTTATTATTAAACCTTATTATTAAATTAAATTCTATTTATTGTTCACTTAATCTTGAAGCATCCCATAACATAACTATTTCGTCAGAAGTGTAGGTAATGATGCTTATGGGAGTTTATAGCTTAATTTCCAAATCCAAGAGCTAAACATATACACCATTAATTAGTTAATTCTATTGATAACAGGATAGAGTATTCCCTGAGATTTGCAGTCAGAGAAAGTAATTAGATCTGCTTATAAATGATAAAATTTTCCTGCGTAGGTGCAGTTTTAGAGAGGAGTGCAAAACAGAATTGATCAGAAGTGCTAAGAGAAGACAGGAAAGCAAACCTTGTTTATGGACAGCTGGACTAAATTAACAAAATTTACATTTGTTTCTGAATTACTCCCTGTAGTTGCCTCTTTTCACCTGAGGCAGCTGCATTTCATCCCTCCAACACACCCTGTGTGCCCTCTCCCTGCCTTTGTCCCACAAGCATCTTTTGCTGACTTGCCTCCTACACGTGAATCTGAATGCCAGCCTGATGGCGATGGTTTGTCTGAGGAAGAGCTGAGTGAGGAAAGCTTGTGCAAAGCCACTTGGGGTGAGAACACATACTCCAGGCTTCCTCCAAGTGTACTCCTTGGAGCTTTCTATCTTAAAATTTATAGAATTTGTTTTTTCCCTGACAAATAATATCCACAGTATGCTATCCATAGCACCACAGTAGAGGTCTGTCCTAAATGACTAATATAGGGTCTGGGCAATTTCATCCTGCTATATTTTTCCTATTTTTACAGTAATTTGTTTCACATTATTTTCAAACTTAATAAGTAAATACAGTATCTGTCACTCTGTCCATCTGCTGTGTGATGCATCTTCCCCAAAATAGTAACTGAAGGAAGAGCTGAAGCAATAAAATTCCAAGTATGGTCTCATTAATAAACACATTAAACACTAAATGTGGGAGGTTATTTTTAAGTGATTTGGTTTATTAAAAATAGAGATTAAAAACGTGTTGTAGGAAAATCAGAGAGACCCTTGCACTGTAAAGCATCATTCATGACTGGATGACTTTCTGCTGGAGAAGTATAATGTGTCTTTTAATCCCATCAGTAACTTAAATCCAAACATTTTAAGACTGTTGTATGTGGAAACAAACCTTTCAGCTGCACACTTCCAATTTGAGTGAAATACTATCAATTCATTATGCTTTGCTGTCAGCCAGTTCAGTCTGTGTTTTCTTTTGGGGAATCCTCTATGTTGGCTGTCAAGATACCTTCCTGCACACAATTAGGCAAAAGTTTCCTGTTGAGAATATTCGGTGTATTCTCTGTGTTTTTTACCTTACTTCCTGAGACACTGCAAACATCCCAGAACATCTCTTGCTGTCTTTCCTATCTGACAAGACTGATGGTTTTGACATGTGAGATCACAGCCTATATAGCAGCAGGCTGAGTTTCAGCAGAATGCCCTTATTTTGGTTTTTGGTTTTTTTGTTTTTTTTTTTTGTGTGTGTGTGTGGTTTTTTGTTTTTTTTTAATTTTGGCTTGGTTTTGTTTGTTTGTTTTTATAAAGTAAGTCCTCAGGTAAATAGGTTTAAAGGTTTCTCTTCCTTTTGTCTTCCAGATAAATCCATTCACAAGCAGCAATATAATAAAACATTATTTCTGGCTTTGATCTTGCTTAGGCATATCTTAATGTTGAAATTGGAAAGTTTAACATAATTTAAATACAAGCTGGAAGATACTGTTAATACTATGCTATATGCAAATAAGTTAAATCCCAAGTCTTTGTGGTTTTTTTTTTTGTTCTATCTTACATTAGACTTTTTGATATTTATTCAATATTTCTTTTCTAGAGGTGGGAATGTTATTTCAATAGCTTGGATTACTGTGCCGTATTGTGCAGCCTTCACAGAGAACGCTGGTGCAAAGAAAATATCTTTTTATCCAAAATAAATGGTAATTGTCTTGGGGGTTATTTTGATAGTTCATCATCGTGTCATCATCATATTAAAAAATTCCTAGTTTTGAAATTTCTACTCCTCTAGCATCAGTTTGCAGCTGTAACCTGCCAGCAGCCATGAAGGCAGTACACAACATTCAAACTGTAGAGAAAATTTGCCAGATCTCAGAAATAAAGCTTATTATTGTAGAATGTTTGATAGGAGTCCATGGATAAGAAGTTCTGCCTTGACTTTCACATTTTTGATAGCTGTGTTTCTGAAAGTGTTTTCGTTTTCTGTAGTGATTTTCTGGATGGCTGGGTACAGACTGCACTTCACCAGTACACACTGAGAAAGAAAACTTGTTTTTTCCTGAAGCTCAAAATGTGCCAGGATGTTGTGATAGGTGTATTGTATGGTTTCAGGTAGTAACTTCTGAAATTATATTCCAGATCTCCTTAGTCCTGGAGCTGAGTCTGATGTGGTCATGGAAGAAGGGAGTGACGACAATGACAGTGAAAGAAACAGTGGTTTTATAGATGACATGGAAGAATCTATAGCTCATGATTCTGAGATGTCAATGACAGGATGCCATAGTGACAATGGGGACATGCAGGATGCTGATCCAGATCATGATGAGTCTAACAGGATGATCAGGTGAGCTGGGGAGAATACGTTCCATCTTCTTCTGTTTTATTTGGCAGTATCATGCCTGGGGCTCAAGATGGAATCTACATGTAAACTATTCTCACTCCTTAAGTAGGACAACAGCTAGTAGTGCATGGTGGTTCTGAAATTTCGGTGAGATTACTTCACTGAGTAGATGCCTTAGGAACTTAGAGAAACTTTAAAATTATTGTCAAGTTGAAGTAGCAACTGAAAACTGATGCTCAAGTAATTGTTACAGGTCTGCTCTCTTATGCAAATTACCTTATGAAACTGGATTTATGCATTAGCAAGAAGAACAATTTAAAAAATTTATTGTCCCAAGCATTTTTTCCCTGACTAAAACTGCAATACCTGGTCATTAAAAAGAAAAAAATAGAAAAAAGAAATCATATAAGTGGTTGTAGAATAATTGGCTCTAGATTAATTGTTTGCATTTTTAGATTCTTTAGAAAGAAGGAAAGTTTTACAAACTTATAGTAGTTTCAAGTCAGTTACAAAATATATTAATGGTTTGCAATGACTAATCTAATCAGGAAGGAAAATGGGAATTGAGATGTGCAACTTACCTTAAAGTAAGAAGTCTGAAGAGAGCGCTATTCGTTGGAAATGTACAGACTAGTAGAGAAAAAGTAGAGATTATTCAGTGTCAGGGAAAGTAAAATGAATTAAACTCATTTCAGCTATAATTACCTTGATGCAAGGGATGTGTGCCTTGAAGAACTGTAGAATATTTTTCTTTCACAGGTCCTAGTTTGACCTGCAGTTTCCTCTTCTATTTTGCTTACTAGGGGTCGGTTTTGGTAACATGTTTCCCCTTAGCTCTCTGTTGTGGACTTAAGTTGGAGAAGGGTAGATTTAAGTTGAATATTAGAAAAAATTTCTTTACACTGAGGGTGGTTGTGCACTGGAACAGGTTGCCCAGGGAGGTGGTTGAGGCCCCTTCCCTGGAGATATTCAAGGCGAGGCTTGATGAAGCCCTGGGCAACCTAGGTCTAGTTGGGGGTGTCCCTGCAACTGCAGGGAGGTCGGACTAGATGACCTTTGGAGGTCCCTTCTGGCCTGGAGGATTCTGTGATTCTATGATTCTGTTGCTAACATGCACCTGTTGCACTGACAGAAAGCAATGCATTTCAAGAATATGCAGTTTTACCTCCTGCAGAGGTGAACTGTTTTTCCTACTGTCGTATTCATCTACGTAGACACTATATATAGACTCCTTGTCTCATTGGAATATAAGCTTGTGCTTGTATGACAAAATTAGTGTCATATAACATTTTAAATGCCCAAGTTACTTTAAATAGGCAGTTTTGCAGGTTTTCAAAATACAAATACCCAATTACAACTAATAAAAACTTCGATAACCAAGGTATGTTTTACTTAATTGAGGGATACGCCTGTATCCCAAATAATACCTTTGTAATGTATGCAATAATTCATTTGTAAGGGTAGTTTTCATGTCTGTGGGTTATTTTTACATGATCTATTAAAAGCAAATAAAAAAGCAAATACTTTGTCAGTATAGACAAGAATAGTTAAATAGACACTGCAGCTCATTTGATCAGTCTTAGGCAAAAAAAGAAATGTTAACCATATATTATAGTCTTAATAAAACTTTAAGATAGCACGTTTTGCATTTTGATTGGAAGATGCTAATTCACAAAATATTTTAGTTCCAGGATGCTAAGGCATCCAGTTCCAGTGAAGCACGGCCACCTGCAGACACCCACAGTCAGAACAACTGTGGAAACTGAAGATACTGTTTTCGTGGGCCGTTTCTGCCCCCTTTTTTTTTTGGAGTTGTTGCACCAATAGCTTTGCCAGCAGGGCAGAATGCATGAGCTCTCTGTGCTCTCCTACATACACAACACAGCATCTCCATGTAAAGTTCTGACAGAAATAATGAAGTATTTAGGTTTAGGATTCGGCAAGTTATGAGTTCATATTCCATTATGCAAAATCTGCTCTAGGAATGGTTAACTCCAACAGCAAGGAAAGTGGGAAGATGGGCTTGGTTTCTTAAACCTCTCCAACTAGATATTCCAGGTTTTATCTGATGGTGCTATCAAGCATACTGTCAAGTTCCCATGCGCTCCAGATTTACTGTGTGTCAGGCAAGTCATGGAAAGTTTCAATGTTCATACCCCGGTATGCATGGCAATGGGCTATCGCTGTATGTCTTTGATGATAAAATGTGTCAGCATAAACCTCTTTCTCTGAGAGGTTCCAGCAGACTCTGCTACGTGCTGCCAGGGTACGCACAGCTAGGCAGCTGGCACATTTTTTGCTCTGTAAATCTTTATAGCTCCACTGTGTGTTTGAAAACAAGAAAGACCACAGGACAGTAATCTGATGGACACTGTTTACTGAGGTTATGAGAGATTCAAGATCAAGTGCTGACCTGAATCGTGCATAGCACAGGCTTGGTTTGTTGCTCTCACACCCTAGTTGAGGCCTTAGCCCAACTTCTTAGCTCATCTCTAGGAATATTTTTGGGAGAGTGTGTCTGTGCATGTGTAAGCCTTCAGAAGGTTTCTGACATTCTCTTAGTGTAGCATTACAATTTTTTGTCTTTGTAATCTCTAGATTCTTGGAATGACAAAAGAAAATAGTGTCCAGTCTGGTAGTGATAGTAAATATAAATGTGGATATTGGATATATATTATGATTAAAAGATTTATTTTTCTTTTTGTTCAAAGTTGTCTTCTTTTTAAAAGCCTTTATTGATTTCTTCTTAAGCCCTTCAACCAGCAACAATATTCCATTAATGAGAGTGGTACAATCTGTGAAGCATACGAAAAGGAGAAGTAGCACAGTAATGAAGGAGGGTTGGATGGTTCACTATACAAGCAGGGACACACTGGTAAGAAACGTAAAGGAAAACCTGTCTTACTGTACATACTATATGATGGTAAAGAATCAAATCCTAAGAATACTTGGGGAATTTACAGTCACTCGTGTAAGGCATTTTTTGCAGTATCTGTGGTTCCTGAAGTCCTGACTCATGTCATAACTGAGGACTGGCACTGCTTGTAGGAGACAACACAGAAAATACCTGAATGTGTCAGTGGCATTATCATAGGCAGCCAAATGTGAAGACATCCTGAAGGAAGTAAAAAATAATACTAGCACCTTAGGGGTTCTGGAGAATAGCTTTACCTTCCAGCTGTGGTTTCCTGGATATCTTACTGATAAGTGAATCAAGACTTTTGTAAAACAGATTTAGCATACAAAAAAAGTTATTTTCATTCTGACCAGCTCGAACAAGAATAACAACTCCAGTATGTGACCTTCTAAAGTGAGCTTGTGTGTTATAACTGATACAAAAAGAAAGTTTAATTGTTTTAGCAGCACACCTGTAGCAATTCGTGCTAAATGTAATGGAGACATCAAAGGGACATTTAAAATTTTTAAAATGTGAACAATTTGAACAGAGCTATCGAAACAACAGAGGGTAGCCCTATAAGTCCTAAATTTAAAGTCCTCATAAAAATTGTGTAATAGCAAATGAATCCTTATAATTCACAAGTCATCTTTTCAGACTTAATGAAACATTTTGGAAGTGATGCTTTTGAGAAATGAACAATTTGATAATTTACTTGAAAAATGCTAGAAGGATTTTCCCCTTGTTTTTCATTGCAGAGGAAGCGACACTACTGGAGACTGGACAGCAAATGCATCACGCTTTTTCAAAATGATACTGGAAGCAAATATTACAAAGTAAGGCATATTTTTCAGTCTCTTTTTGTACCAGCAGAATACGATGACTGAATTGTTGGATTAATAGGTACTTACTAAAAGTACACTAGTGGTATAACTTTGATCTGTGTTTGTTTTCATTATTTAAGCTGCGTATTTGTGTTTTGCCTTTCACAAAAAAGTCTCAGGTCAGAAAGGTGTCAGCTAACAGGGACTTGTAAAATACATGTTGTGGAAATTGAAGGCTTTTATACAGGGGCAATTCAGTACCAGTGACAAATTCTGGCAGGAAACTCTTCTGACATTGTTATTCATAATACAGAGTCTTTTCAAACAATTAGGTGTCATATATATTATTTAATTCTTTCCTTTGGACCTTGTGTTTGATTTTGAATTTAAAATATTATTTTATTGTTCATGTGCTTTTACCTGAGGCAGTTAAACGCCTTACTGCAATAAACTTTAATAATGGAAAGTACTTTTTGCATATGGCTTCCTCTCTGGGAAATATGTTAGTGAAAAGTGCTGTGTTATTCAAGATGGATTGTTTGAGAGAGCTATGTTGTTAAAGGCAACAGCCAATATTTAGTTACAGAAAACTAAAGTATAAATTTTATTTATAAAGATCACCAACATAAAAAATGATACATTTTTTTTCATTTCAGGAGATCCCATTGTCTGAAATCTTGTCTCTGGAACCTGCAAAAACTTTCACTTTACTGCCCCAAGGAGCCAATCCTCACTGTTTTGAAATAAGCACAGCAAATATAGTCTATTATGTTGGAGAAAACATAGAAATCCTCTCAAGTGTTCCACTGAATAACAATATTATCACCAGTGGTACTGGCGTTGATGTGGCACGAATGTGGGAGATGGCAATTCAGCATGCCCTGATGCCTGTCATCCCTAAAGGGGCATCAACTGGGTCAGGACCCAGCCTACACAGTAAGTTTATTCATTTCCTCCATTTCAGATAAGTAGAGTTATATCACAAATGATAATGCTCAATCTTCTGCACACAGATTAAAAGAAAGTATTGCACAGCCAGAAAAGGCTGCTCTGTCATGGCTTATCATGTGTCTGCATGTTATTTTTAAATGCCACCATTCCTCATCCATGTGTTTCCAGTTTAGAGTAGGAAATCTGTATAATATATAAGATGCAGATTGGTTAGTGTGCAAATAGCGGTTCTATTTGTAAGGCATCTCATCCACATTTGTGTTGCTGACATGAATAATAGCTTCCTTGTGCAAGGGCATGAAGTTTTCTGAGCTCCAGTTGGGAATTTATAGATTTTTGCCATTATGACTGTAATTTACATTTCTAGCTGTCTGCAGGAGCAGCCTGTCACTCTTTAGGTCACTGCAGCATAGATGATATGCTCCCTTTCATCACATTTGGCTGTGCAACTGCCGCAAACATTGTCCCATGCTGAGATGAAGTGAGCTCAAGTGTGAAGAACAGCTGTTCTAAGCACAACAAGACATGGCTGTTACCCAGGACCAAAAGGACTCAATATATCTTTGCCTCCAATTTACATACCTTTGGGTAATTCTCTAGCAAAGATGACAGTTAATGTAAACCAAACATGAAATTAATTTAAATCTAGCTCTGGTACTGGTAATGAAGTAGCACAGAGCAGATAATTCCAGACTACTAGGCATATGCTGCTGTGGTCGCCCTCAACCTAGTTAGTGTAAAACAAATTTATGTGTGTCTACACAATTTGGATTAGGCCTTTTGTTGCAATACACACTAGCTTTAGCACTTGACGTCTGGATGCTATTAATGCAGCACAAAATGCTAATAAAACCGCAAGCCCTTCAGAAAACAAGTGATACACAGGTTGTGGCATTGTGTCTCTAGGCATGACAGCTCACATATCAGTTTAGATCAGCTCTGTCCTTTGCTTTCTCAACTGAGTTTCTGCATAAAATATTGTCAAATTCTGGATGTCATTTCAATCAGGTTAGTTGCCTAGTGCCCTTGGTTTGAGCACAGCATAGCGAAACAAATCACCGAAAATGCTGGACTGGGAATGACAGCTGTCTTCTCTCTTAGGAAGTCTGAAAATTTTCTTTACAATTTAGTAGTTATCTTTGGGGTTTTGTGTAAAATTTAACGTCATCTGAGGCCTCTAGAGCAAACTCCTGTGGGGACTGAGGATGACAGCAACCTTATGTCTTCTGCTCAAAGTCTTTGTCTATGCCTTTTTTCACATAAACACAAATCAGCACATACGTTTGAGAACAATTTGGCAATGATAAAAAAACTCTATGTAACTGAAACGTTCCGCTGCAAAACTAGACTATTCCTAAAGAAAGGACGAGAGGGAAGTCAAACAGGAAGTTACTTGTGCTACTTATGCAACGAGGAAAGGTGTTGATGGGCGGTAGTGTCTTCAGAGTGTAATACAGGCTTTATAGTAGAGAACACTGGTTCTGATGAGGCTGAAATCCATACTAAGAAACTCTAGGCAGAGGCAGGAGACAGAAGCAGTGGTGCTCCAAAGAACCATTCCTTCCTCCTGAAAATGACATCTTTGTGTGATACACTTAGCAGTAGGCATATTCTCAAGTTTTATTGAAGCTTTCAATAAATTTACAGTTCAAAATGCTTATGGTAACGTCCTAAGCTCTGGATTTGTAGAGGTTCTGGATATTTGTTGTATTAAAGCACAAGTGCAAGTTTTTATTTCCATTATGTGTTTTAATATTGTCTTTTAAGCCAGTTGAAATGTGTATTACTTTTAACAGTACACATACAAATTTGAATGTGTATTGATATGATTAGCATCAAATACACTATACGTAACACATTAAAAAATTGTTAAATCCAGTGAATAAAAACAATTTACTGTAGTTACAGTTATTTGCATGAGCTGTAAAGCCCTAAAAAAAGAATGCACAAAAAGCAATAATAATCTTAAAAATGGGTATTATGAGATTCATCTATTAAAAATTAAAATGAAATCTATAATTCTGTTCTTTACAACATTCTGTAAAACTTGTTCAAGTCAGATATTTGTGGGCTGGTGTAATTTTATATTGGCTGTTAGATGAACAAGCTGACCTAATTAGTTCAGTTTCTAGAGCTGTCAGTAGATATTGATGTAATGTAAATGTCATTTCCTATTACCACGTTTGAACTAAAAGCACAGCAATCTAAAGTATATTTTACTTTCTTCCCCAGGGGATATATCCATCAGTATTTCTGTGTCAAACTGCCAAGTTCAAGAAAATGTGGTGAGTGTTCTCTGGATGCTGGTGCTAGACGTGCTATGATTAAGCTTGCAAAGTCATTGATCTGTTTTGCAGAGGAATGTTGGAGAAGAGTTCCCATCAGCCATTTTTCACTTACTTTGTAGAAATTAACAAACAATTAGCTTTGCTAACTTCTGAGAAAAATCGTCTTCATGGCACCTTGTCTCGAGATTCAAGAATTACATGTGGGTAATTTCTTTTAGCACAGAATCTAACTAGGTATCATTGCAGGATGTTAATTACCAAAAGGAAAAGTGAAGCTGTAGGAGTTATTAATTCCTGTCATTTTTGTCAGCTGAACTTTATAAAGCTAATCACAATTCTTGGTAAATATACTGTTTCCTGTCATCGCTGAGAGATCAGATATTTTCTGTTGTACAAAGATGAAGCTCTATCTGAAGGAAGAGTTACACCTGTTGTTGCACATACCTAAAGAATTCTGGGTTTCTGTTACCTAGAACTGTTAGACACAGGACATGCAGTCAAGGCAACCAGTCACACCATTGATTTTCTCTCTCAGGGGCAGGGGAAATAAACAGGACTGCCTGCAGCCCTGTACAGTTTTGGGGCAGCTCTGGTATTTGCCAGAAAAATGCTAGGGAAAGGAGTGTCCATTTGCTTCCTAAGAAAAAGCAAGACAGCCATTATTGTTAACTCCTTGGCATTCATTGTATTTGCCGCTGGTTAAATATCAGGAAATGAAACTGAGCTTCAAGATTTGAGGTTAGTTTGAGTCTCCTAAATGAATCTGCTAACAGCTTGTGCTTTAGCCTGTCGTTAAGCATTCAGAAATAGTGAGATATGATACTCCCTCTCTGGCACGGATGGAATACTTTACTCCTCTCAGTGGGCAAACACAAATAACCAAAGCCCAGAACTGCTGATTATCACAAAGCTTTCTATAAACTAAGAAACTACTTGCATTTCCATGGCTGATGTAAGCTGGCATAGGAACTTCTGCAAGAATGTTTTAAATTCATAGTTTCTCCCTTTTCATAAAAGCCAGCAGCAATTCCTACATCTGGGATCCCAGGACATCTGAGTAGAGCATTGCTAACAAGACCCTCTTTATTTCCGTATCTACTTTTATTTCCCAGTTTTACAGTGTAATGGTGCGCACTGGGGGCTACTTGTCTAGAAGGTGACTGCACCTATCAAAGATGCAGGAACTTTTAGAGCAATTGCAGTTAACATGGCTTTTAAGAAAACTTGCATCAATATTTTGGGCAGATAATATATTTTGAAATGTACTAGAATAAATGTATTGCTGTTTTTTATTAGAAAAAGCAAATCAAATACAAATTTAGTTTCCATATCCCAAGGCTTAATATTTGTTATGTTTATGTAAACAGGATATTAGCACTGTATACCAAATCTTCCCAGATGAGGTGTTGGGATCAGGACAGTTTGGAATTGTTTATGGAGGTAAGGCTTTGGTGTGCTGTACACTTATGCTTAAGATAGAAAAGGTCTTGGGTGGTGAAGGTGTTTGGACTCTGAAGTGTTTTGTTACAGAAATTAGCTGCCTATTGTTTTATATAAGCAGTCTTCCTAAAACATTTTTGTAATTTGAAGTTTTCTACCCAGTCGAGGGTCAGAATATATTATTACCTTCATATTCTTTCTAAGATCTGGTAAAGAAAGTCCTGAAGTACAGAAAATTGTTCTTTTTTAGAACTATAATTGAAGAGGAAAAAATTGTATGCTTTCTTCTTCCTGCTGTTTTTCTTGGGCTGTTTTTGTGAGCTTTTTTCCTTTGTTTTTCAGTAGTTTGTTAGAATTGTTTCTTTGGGGTTTAATTTCTTAATAATTCTTCCTCTTTTCCCTCCTTTTTTACCAGTTTTTGAGAGTGTATTTGGGTACAGCTGTTGTTTGAGACAGTGTGAAGTGAGAACTAACTACAGATTTCTCATTGAAATATCTTTGTAAATCTGATTAACCTAGAACATGCACTCACATGCCTAAAGGCAATCACCTACTTCATTATTTGCTAGTCTGGAGCTACTATCGAAGGACTAAGCCTACAACCTGCCAATTGAAGGCAATGCAGCTTAAGTATATGAACAAGCACACACACACACATATATATATGAAAGTTAATTTTGCGTCCATATTCCTGAAATGCAGAGATAAATTTCTCATGTGTATGTTTCTTACATGTTATAAGAGCTTTGTCAGATGATAATGAGAAAAGTTTTGTTGTCAAAGGGTAGGAAGAAGGGAAACAACAGAAAACTATTAATGACTTACGTGACTTAATTTGCTGCAGACCTGCTCTGCGAATTACTTGGTTGTGGTCATTTGTACAATCCAGTAAAAGTGGAACATTTTTCAGAGTTATTCATGTCAATTTATAGAGGCCTTTTGTTTTGTTAATGCAGGAAAACATCGTAAAACAGGACGAGATGTTGCCATTAAAATAATTGACAAACTAAGGTTTCCAACTAAACAGGAAAGTCAACTTCGTAATGAAGTTGCAATTTTACAGGTACTTTTCTATTCTTTTTGCTATATTAACTCCATTTATACATTACTATAAATATCAGAAAATGGAATAGTTATTTTAATTGATAATCGCTTGTATTTTGAAAAAAAAAACCTCAATATTTTTGCTGCTTAATCTGCATAAACAGCCAAGACCAAATGTGTTGGGAATGTAATGTTAGAAGTTACAGTTTCTGCAGTTTTAACCACCAGGCACAGTAAGAAAAATGTATCCTTATTAAAATTATTTGAAGTTCATCCATTCTCGTATAGTGTCCCTAGAAATGTCATGCCCGTTGCCAACAGATTAGGCATACAGTTTAGATTATGAAAGAGTGAAATGTTGCCTGGTTTAGGACAGTATGAAGGTTGGCTATGTAATGACAAAACCTACTAATCATGTTGGGGAATCAATGCTATTCAGGTGCTCTATTTATCTTTAATAGAATCTTCATCATCCTGGAGTTGTAAATCTGGAGTGTATGTTTGAGACACCGGAAAGAGTGTTTGTTGTTATGGAAAAACTCCATGGAGACATGCTGGAGATGATCTTATCAAGTGAAAAGGGCAGGTTGCCAGAGAGAATAACAAAGTTTTTAATTACTCAGGTAAGAAATTAATTATAGACATAGAATGAGATTTGAGGTCAATTATTATCACTGTTTCTTATGTTTTGCTTTTGGCATGATTTACATGTCTGTTTTATGAAAGCCTGAATTGTAATATCAGGGGTGGTACAGACAACTTTGTGTACTTTATCTGATAGATAGTAAACCATTAAGACAACCTAGAACTAGATACATGTACTATTGTCTGGCTGCTGGATGGAAGGGTTGTCAAGCTACAGTTTCTTATAGAATTAAGCACAAAAAAGGGATGCAAAGCGCTAATAGCAAACTGTTGAAGACCTGTGCAAGGAAATTTGAGCCTCTTGTACTGCCCGATAGCTAACCATTGCAGTTTGTACTATGCACTTTTGTGCAAATTTTCTGTGCTGAGATTGGATCTCAGCACTGCTTCTGATTAAATTAGTTTGGTTTCCTGTATGAATTCTGTTAACAATGTGGTCTGGGTTGGTTTTTTTTTTTGTTCTTCCTGTTGTCATATTATCATACTGCTTTTTATCGCTGCCTGTAATACTGATTTAAATTTAGATACACAATTTGAGTAGTGAGCTGCCTCAGAGTCAGAGTAGTATATGTTTCAGCAGTCAGAAAAAAAGAAAGGAGCAGGAACAACAGTGTTATGGTGGAAGTTTATTATTCAGGGTAGATTGTAGGAGGTTCCCTAGTTTTCAGGCTTTCATGGCTGAAACTGCACCAGCTCCAGAATTTGGTTTCTTGCCTTCCCGGCTTCATTCAGCCTCCTCTACACTCCCTGGTCTAATGCTCAGTGGGAAATTCTGCCAACCCCTCACCAGACAAAAGGAAAGGAGTTAAAGTCACAGGAATAGGATAAAAAGTTTTGTTACACTCTGTAGCCGTGTTCTTGTGTGTGAAATGTAATAAAAACAAATGCAAATCTCCTTATGCTTTGTCTCCTCAAGGAAATGTTTAAAATGAATCACTAATATTTCTGTGAAATTGTTGTAATTAATTTAGAACTGGAAGGTCACTTTGTAAATGTTCCTGCATCCAGAGTTTTCACCAAAAAAAACCAAAAAACTCCCAAGTACTCAGGACCCAGTTTTTGAAAAAATGTTTAGAATATGAAATCTTTGGAGATAGAAGGATCATATTCCATACAGTAAAGCACCAGGAAAACTTGAGGCACAGCAAATAATAGCTGACATTTTTGCTCCCCCCGCCCTCCTCCCCATTGTAGACATTGTTGTAAAAGGTACGTTCTTGTTGGATTGTTTCTGTCTACACCAGCCCTTGATTCTCTGATCACTGATACTATCTGAACAATATAAAACCAAAAAAAAATTACAACATATAAAACTGAATTTCTTTCTGGTTTCTTTCTTCACAGATCCTTGTTGCTTTAAGACATCTTCATTTCAAAAATATTGTTCATTGTGACCTCAAACCAGAAAATGTGTTACTGGCATCAGCTGATCCTTTCCCACAGGCAAGCAGAAAATGCCTTTTCTTAAGACAAATGGTTTAAATTAATAAGTGTTAGCAATCATTATTTTATGAACAAACGAAAATTTGACTAGCAACCTCTCTGTATCTCCTCCAGGAGCTACACAGAAATTTTAGATGTGAAAAAATGGACAATTTAATCAAAATGCTTTCCAGACAAAACATGTTTGAAAATCCTTGCCTTTTATCATTTGCCTAAAATAGTCAACTACAGTTTTAAGTGTGCCATAACTGTTTGTGTGCTTATACCTGATTTGATAACTGGTAAAGGACAGATTACTAATCTGATTGATTTGGTCCAGATAACTGACAATATGCAAGCAGTCACCAGAAATACAATTATTTTTCTGAAAGTCAGGATAGAACTCATTAAAGATCTTCTTTAATTTTTACATTTAAATGCCAGGTAAATTGCAGATTATTTAAATATACTTTATGGGTTCATTGTTGTATTTCTTATTAAAAGACCTTTGTATTAGCTCTAGTTACCTTAGGTCTGCATAATTCAACTATAATCTCATTCAACTGCCCAAATTCAAAAAGAGCACTATTGGAAATTTCTAAGTAATAATGGTTACCAGTAATTGGAAAGGAAGGATCTATACTGAAGTGTTAAGTGAGAATTTTCAAGCAGATAAATCTGTACCTCTGAAGAAATCAGACAAGGAAGTTTGCAGAGAGGCAGAGTGTATCTAGGTTCATAAAAAAATGAATGTGGAAGTGCAAGAACTAAATTTTGTCAACTTGCTTAATTTAGGAAAAAGGCAGAGGTAAAACATTTTTTTTTGTTTGCTGTGTCTTTATCCTATAAATGAATTAGTATTACTTTCTATTACTGCTTTTACCAGGAGCCTGAGCTGTTAAAAACTGCATTTCTTGTATTCTAAGGTGTTTTTACCATGGTTTATTCATGCACTGAAGGAATAGAGGAGATGCAATTGACTGGTAGTCTGGCCTAATATTTCAGGAGAATAAGGGTATTTATTCCTCTCAAAGAGGAGTTCAGCAAAAAGTATCCTTGAAGAAACAGTAGGAGCTGTATCTTGCAACTAAACTATGCTAAAAGTTCCTCAGGTATGTGTTTCACAATAAGAAGTTCTTTCTTACTGTAGCACTTTTCTTTGAACAGGTGAAACTTTGTGATTTTGGTTTTGCCCGAATCATTGGAGAGAAATCATTTAGGCGTTCAGTTGTAGGAACGCCAGCCTACCTTGCTCCAGAAGTGCTGAGGAACAAAGGCTACAACAGGTCTTTGGATATGTGGTCTGTGGGTGTCATCATTTATGTAAGCCTCAGTGGTACCTTTCCATTCAATGAAGATGAAGACATACATGACCAAATCCAGAATGCTGCTTTCATGTATCCACCTAATCCTTGGAAAGAAATTTCTCATGAAGGTAGTATCTGTTTGTGGCTGTTTTATATGAATGCTGAAAAAAAAGAGTAGTTGCATTTTGCTCTTATTACCCACCCCTCCCTGTACATACCAGTGGAAAAAAAAAAAAAGGTTTGAAATGTCAAGGTACCATAATGTAAAGTCTCTGGTTTGTGCTATCAGCTGCTTTAGACATTTTCTGCAGAGCACATATAGTCTGTATATGGCATAATCCTGTAGTGTGGCATCTCTCCAGGAGGTGTTGAAGGAGGCACGTAGCCACCTACAGACTGGGTTGCTGTCAAATCTGTGGGGAACCTCAGGTACTGAAACTAGTGTGGCTTACATTTACTTCTGAACCTCTTCATTCAGCTCTAGTACCTCTGCAATCTTTTTTTCATTCCACTTGTGCCAATACTTAAGTTTCATTCAGTAGGATTCTGTACCCTGACAGTCTTTCTGTGGAGAAGATAAAAAAAGATACTAAACAATTCCAAGCAGATGAGATTTCAAGAACAGTGTGAGAAAATGTCATAGAATGGGGTTTCTGCAGGTGGGGGAAGGCTTGGAAATTGTCAATGAGACTTTCAAAACGAATTTTGGTTGAAAATGTCAAAGATTTTTTGATAGTAAAAGAATAATGTAAATAATTCACTATTAACATCTTACAAGAAGTTAAATAAATTCTATTCAAGACGCCTCTGAAAAAAACTATGTAGGGCACTTAATAAAAATGCCAGTTCTGGTTTCACCAACATTTCTTGTACAGGACAAAGATTTTCAGGCAGCTTGATTTTTTCTTTTTTTTTTTTTTTTTTTGGNTTTTAATCTTTGTCCTTAACATTTTGTAAGATTGCTTCATAAGTCTTAAAGGAGACAACGTAAACGTCAGATTCTTCTCTATTTTTTTCTGAATGTACCTAATTTAATTAAAACATTGGCATTTGCAATTTCCGTTATTTACAGTACAGTTTGGGGTTTCAGATGACATGTTTAACTTACGTGTTAATGGTACCTTAGAGAAGTGTGTCTACTGCTCATTATAATATATATGATAGCCATGAGAGATTCTCAGCTGAAAAATGCTTTGAGAGCATTGTCTGTTGTGGCAGATGAAGTTTGATGAGATCTGTTGGAGGGGAAAAAAAAAAACAAGCAGCTATAAATCTGCACAATTACACACTGAAGTCCTCCTGAACCTCCACACACTTCTGATATGTAAGCTGACAGAATCTGTTGGCAGCGATGCTTTATCTGGCGCTAGAGATAAGCAAACAGCAATCAACACAGAAGAGGCTGCAAGAAATTGTCTCCCACAAGTTTCTACTGTGGTAGACAGAAGATCAATTTCTACATTCAGAGGTGAAGATTCAGTAGAGCACCTACAGAAAACTCACCTACTGGGGTGTTATCTCTCCTTTCATAGAATCACAACCTTCATTAAGAGTTGATGGATATCGGGCTGCAAGCATGCAGGATGGTGGGAAAGAATACACTTAAACTACTAAATTTAAATCTGCTTACACATTCTGATTTTATTACATATATTTTGAATTCCTAGCTGATGAGTCTAAACAAAAACCTGAAAATAGTCTGAGCAGATCCATTGTGTTTAACACAGGGAGCTGGAGTCTGGATATCTGTCCAAATATTACTTGAAAATACTGACTTTTAGAGCTCAAAATTGAATTTAAACTCCAGATTAGCTGGGGGAGATAAAGGAACAGTTTTCTCACTCCAGCTACTCTGGTCCACTCTTTTGCACAGGTCAAAAAGAGGGCAGGTGCACGGGCCCTGTACATCTGCTGGCTCCATCTAGTTTGTGTTACAGATGACCATATAGCATGGTTAAAATGCACGTCTGAACCCAATGTTATAACACATCTAATCTGGATTACAGTTCTGAACAGTGCCATGATGATTGATGCTATTGATCACTGAAGCAGTTGAGGGGGAAACAGAGATGATCATTTAAAGATTTTATGAAGTTGCTTACCCAACATTGTAAATAAAAATCATTTCATAGAATTGTAAAATGGTTCAGGTTGGAAGGGATCTTAAATATCACCTAGTTCCAACCCTCCTGCCGTGGGCAAGGACACCTTCCACTAGACCAGATTGCTTCAAGCAATTCATTGAATTGCTGTATGGCAATTTGACCTTGAGTCAGACTTCATTGTGGAATTTTGCTAGATATTCAAAATTTTGCCAGGTACTTATCACAGGCATCTACTTGCAGAATTATTTCCTATTTTTATAGCTTTAAATTTCACATCTGTCAAATATGGAACCTATTTATAACAGCATTGCTGTTCATTTCCAACTTTGACCTTCCAGTTCACTAAATCTGTGTCGTCTCAAAAGATTTATTTTGACTTAGCTACAGGTTACAAAACATAAATACTGCAAAATAGAAAAACAGAACTTCCTGAAAGGTTTTGTTCCCCTGTCTACCTCTTAGTGTATTTTACCTAGTGTGGCTTCACTGTGGTGGCTGTTCTTTTAAACTGCATGGTTCTAAAATATGCTGTGTCAAACTTTAGATTATTCATGGTGTGTTTTGTTCTGTTGTAGAATTTTCATAAATTACTGTATTAACTTTTTTCTTTTTTTTTTTTTTTTTTATCAGCTACC
>VZRU01002992.1:357044-371966 GCA_013398155.1 Pedionomus torquatus
TTTTTTTTTTTTTTTTAAATCAGCTACCGACAGAGCTATTACTATTAGCCTGATGAGCTATGTGATGTGCACACATAGGTGCACATTTTTTCCATGCATTAAATTTGATCATGGTGTGCCTGTTACACTGCTTTTGAGTCAGAAATAAATACCACAGCTGCCTTCAATCCAGTGTTTATATAGACTTGTTTCAGCATAATGTGAATAGAGACTCAGTTTCATACATTAATGACCAAAGTCACATGAATGAGCATTAAGTACCAGGAGGGCAAATGCCTGTTATAGCTCAAAGATGCTCTCTACCTCAGTAAATGTTTAACTAGCTGTTTAAACTGAGGTGTTAGCTGTACTTACATGTTTGCTAGGATAGATTAGTACTAGAAAGCCTTTCTTCTTAGAGGTGCAGTTTATAATTGCCAAGGATTTCTTGAATCTGTGTCCCTGGAAATAATAAACTCTGCCAGCTGAAGATTATTTTTTGCCAAAACCTCCTTCATTTATACTACAGCATTTGTCAACTAAGCTGTATTGACCAGCAATAGGGATAGGGTTTATGTGTAGGAAAATATTATACTAGTAATCAATAGAGCTTTATTCGGATGAGTCCCGGGCCTAGGAAGGCCTTAGTTTATGTCAATGTCAGCAGCTTAAATTTTTACAAGTAATGGCTGTAAGAGTAGTTAATATTATGGATGTATTTCAAAGATTCTGGACCAAGTATAAATTTATTGTTAATTTAGGACTGCTTTTCTTGCTATTCTTAAGGTGATTTATTTTTCATAACTTCTGTGAAAAGCTGAAGTCTGTATGGTAGGACTAAATGAACAGTAGGTTCATAATAGGGTTTTCAGAAATTTCATAAGCTTTTGCATTATGTGTGGGTCATCCTAACTGAGATAAAGCAGTCATTCCTATATGTGTTAATTTGATACCTAAAGTTGTTGGTGTCAATACTACAATAAATTATTTGCCATACTAATAAACTGCCATAAGCAATTTAGAAATATGAGCCTCCTGACTTTGGAGGTTCTTTCCAGTAAAATGCAACTAAAGAGCAATCTTTCCTAAAATCAAGGGGACATACAGCTTTTGAAAGTTGCATTTGAATCTTTCTATTTGGAATTCTGCTGAATGATCACCTGTCTAAATGACGGTAGTATTGCTACTGAAGTAGCTCGGTAGTTTATCACCTTTAACAAAGTCTCCAGCTTCTGGAACTCAGTAAGCTTTCAGCTGGGTACTTAGAATCATAGAATCATAGAATGGTTAGAGTTGGAAGGGACCTCAAAGATCATCGAGTTCCAAACTCCCTGCCACGGGCAGGGATACCTCCCACTAGACCAGGTTGCTCAAAGCCCCATCCAGTCTAGCCTTAAACACTCCCAGGGATGGGGCATCCACAATTTCCCTGGGCAACCTGTTCCAGTGCCTCACCACCCTCACAGGAAAGAATTTCTCCCTAATACCCAATCTAAATCTCCCTCCTTCTAGTTTAAAACCATTACCCCTTGTCTTATACTTCCTGACAGAGTCCCTCTCCTGCTCTCCTGTAGGCTCCCTTCAGATACTGGAAGGCTGCTATGAGGTCTCCCTGGAGCCTTCTCTTCTCCAGGCTGAACAGNCAGGGCTGCTCTCTAGCCATTCTTTGCCCAGCCTGTATTTGTGTCTGTGATTGCCACATCCCAGGTGCAGGAGCCTGCACTTGGCTTCATGTGATTTACACTAGTCCACCTCTCAAGCCTGTCCAGGTCCCTTTGGATGGCATCCCTTCCCTCCATAGTGTCGACTGTGCCACCAAGCTTGGTGTCATCAGCAGACTTGCTTAGGTTGCATTCTATCCCACTGTCCATGTCTCCGACAAAGATGTTACTTCTGCTGGGTACTTAAATTGCAGGAAGTAAACAGGGGTCCACAGAAGTGTGGAAAAAAAGCAGTATCATAATCCTCTAAAAACTTTCATTCAAGTTGATTCTTTTGTGAAGTCTTGTTGGATTCCTGTGGATGATATGTAGGCTATAGGTCTTTCTTAGCATTCTGCTTTTATTGAATTAATTGATATTACAAAGGAATATTTTCAAAATTTATAAAGCTCCTAAAATGTCTGACAAGGATTACTTTAAAACCTAGTTTTAAAATAATAATCAGTCTCTAGTAAAAAATAATAAATTTTACTCTAAAATACAGTGTAGTTGCTACACTTTTCTCAAAACTAATCAATCTTCCTAGACAGAAAATTTTATTTCCTAATAGTTGTAGCCCCAGTTTCATCCCCATCATCACACTGAAGTTGTATGTCTAAACTAAATGTTAATACCTTCCAAATTTTTATTTCCAGTGGCCTTAAGCAGTATGACTCAAAATGTAATAATCAAACTGTTAATTATATATATTTTTTTTTAATTCAAAAATTGAGCCAACGTGAATGTTACTATTTATATGTCTTATATGAACTTTAGCCAGACCAAACTGTGTTAGTTGGCGGCTGTCAGGTCACTATCAGGACAGGATAGTTTTTTTCCTAAACTGAAACAGAAAATAACCAGGATCTTTCCTCATTTCCTTTAAGTAGTCCCACAGAACCTAAACCCGTACAGTTTATTTAAACAGTTAAATTCAGAATTTTCTCATTAACAGACTATTCCAGATCCCTAAGGAAATTCTTTAGTCCTCCAGTTCCAGCACTCAGCCTGTCTGTATTGAACTCCTTCACTTCTGCTTTCCTTTACACAGTGCTGTCCTTTTTTTGCCTTGCCAGCATATATCACATCTTGACTTCTGATACTCAGAACTCCTATTTTACTTGGTAAAAAATAGCAAATGCTTTTTGCTGTTGAAACTCTTGTCTGATCTCTTTCTTCACCTACATTTGAAAACTTTATATATTAGAGCAAATGGAATTGAGTCAGATAGTTTGGACCCCAAATCTTCATAATAGTCACATTGCATTTGTGCTTATTTATTGCTAAGCACCAAGTGATATTCGAGACTTTCCTGGCAAAAAGAACCCTAGATAAAGAACTAAAAGCAGACACCAAAAACTGTTATAGAGACAGTGTTATATTCCCGTGGTGAAAACAGCAGAGACTCTCTGTATAAACTGTTGTGAAGAACAAATGTTTCCCTAACACTGACAATCTGAACCATCCTGTGAGGCTGCTTTTTCACTTTTGTCTTAGTTTCCTTCTCTGTCTTTCTCTACGTACCTTCTGTTGTGATTATTTCTAGACCAATGCCTTTCTAGTCTGTTTAACAAGCCATTGGCAATTTCCCCGAAGAATACAAAGAAATACATTATTTATGTATTGACATATGACAATGACATATATAGTATGTCATTGTCCTGAAGGGAAAAAAGGGGCAAAGGGACTTTATCCTGTTGTAACTTGGGAGGCTGCATAGCTAGGGGTAATTTCATCACTTGTAAGGCTCACAGTTATATTTGCTTCCAGTGAGTTGGACAGAAGATGCATAAACATCATCAATACTCCATGGCAGGAATAATATTCAAGAGGTACTTGGCAATTAGAGGCACATCTTGGGAAATGTACACCTATATCTCAACAGTTGACTGACTGAAATCAGTTCTCAGGGTCATCAATTCTTTCATGAAGTTCTTGACCTGAAATTTGTAGTAAATGATGAAAAATTTACTCTGAAGATCATATATACTTGAATGCTGACAATAAACAAATGGGAACCATATTAAATTCACATTCAGCACTGGCCTATTTATCAAAAGACAAACTGAAGTCTTAGTGTAATTCTGCTAAATTTAAGGATAAGGTGACAGTGTTGAGGAAGATGCTGATGTTTGCTGATACCTGGATTTACTGCAGTGGATAAGAAAGAACTGTGTTCTCCTCTTCCAAAAAGCAGTAAAAAATAAAAGATAAAAAAATATGGCCACTACTTTCTTCCAGGTCAGAAGTCACTCTATAACTGAACCGTCACATATGACTGGCTTTCCTGTTTCTTCCTCATAAATTGGAACCCGAGAACTTCTCTTACCAATAAAGAGAAAAAAGATTAACCCCACAATTTTGGAAAACAAATGAGTTTTCCATCTGTCAGTAGTGGTCTTGTTGGCCATCCACTGGCTTTCTGATTCCACATCCACTTGACAGACATTTTGAGAGGGAAAAAAATAAACATGAGCTAAAGAATTCAGCGTGAGCTATACTTTACGCCAAAAGAGACAGTAGCTAAAAATCTGTTTGTCCACAATGGAAAAAAGTAAAATTATGACCATCTGCTTCAGGAAAAGCATGCCTCAGAACCTATGGCAATGCTTTCTTTGTCAGAAGTCCTGAGATTTGTTTTACCTCATTCCCACAATTGGTTTGATGCCCAAGATAATATTCAGCACCAGGAAGTCAGGGCTACTTTAGTGATAGACTGCTGTCGCTAAGAATGGGTTTGTGTGTCAGACTGACTGCATACATCCAGATAGGCTACCATATACATTCCCGTTTTCCTGAACATTGTGTTCTGCTCCATGGCAGAAACGCACAGAAAGCTCTTGCTGGCAAATTTAGCCTGGGGAAAGGAAGCCTCTGTCGAAAAAGAGAAGCTTTTCCATATTGCTGCACAAAATACAACCTCAGATATTTACCAGTTCAAAGAATTCTATGCCATCTCTTGCTTTTAAAACAGACGCGTATTCAGGTCCTTCAATACTCACCTGGCAACAATGTCCATCTGGCATGTTTCAGATCCAATTCCTCTCAGTGATGCTGTGTTTCTGTGTTACTTTGAAGACCATCTTTTCCTGTCACCATAATATAAACAAAGAAATAAAGATGTAAACCAGCATACTTTGGACAAGACAACAGTTATTGTGATGAAATCAGAATGTTGCAGTGATATTATAATTTCTTGTGACTAGTGAATTGTTGTGTAACAATAAGCTTTCCCCAGAACATGTACCAAACATTTAGCATCACCTAGAATATAATTTAACCTTTCATGACACCCTCATTTTGTTTGTTGTTTTGGTTTGGTTTAGTTTTTTTTAATTTTTTTTTAAAGTGGTTTCAGTAGATACATTCAAAATTCAGCAATAACATCTCATCTCAGAGATTTTTCCAACTGGGTCAGAGTGAAATTCCATGCACTGGTCATTGACTCACAGGCCTATTCCCTTGAGGCACCATGGCCCACATAGCTATAACCACAGTGAATACAGTGAATCATAAACTCCTTCAAAACCACAGAAATTAAAAAATGTGTAAAGAATCTTGCCTTTATGAAACACCAGACTGTTCAGTAGCAGGTAGAACCTATACTCAGTTAAAAAAAATAGTATTGCACGACTTAGGGACCTATAAAGCCTGATTCTTCCACTCAGTGCCTGGGATGGCACTGCTGTCAGTCATGTACAAGTGATACTGAGAGTCTCAGAAAAATATATACAAATATATATGTGTTTACTGTGGTACCCAAGGAGCACTGTAGTCTTCACATAGAATCATAGACAAGCACACAGAGGTAGACGATAGAATCATAGAATGGTTAGAGTTGGAAGGGACCTCAAAGATCATTGAGTTCCAACTCCCCTGCCATGGGCAGGGACACCTCCCACTAGACCAGGTTGCTCAAAGCCCCATCCAGCCTGGCCTTAAACACCTCCAGAGATGGGGCATCCACAATTTCCGTGGGCAACCTGTTCCAGTGCCTCACCACCCTCACAGGAAAGAATTTCTTTCTAATATCCAATTTAAATCTCCCTTCTTCTAGTTGAAAATCGTTCCCCTTGTTTTATACTTCCTGACAAAGAGTCCCTCTCCTGCTCTCCTGTAGGCTCCCTTCAGATACTGGAAGGCTGCTATGAGGTCTCCCTGGAGCCTTCTCCAGGCTGAACAGCCCCAACGCCTTCAGCCTGTCCTCAGAGGAGAGGTGCTCCATCCCTCTAATCATCTTCGTGGCCCTCCGCTGGACCCGTTCCAACAGTTCTATGTCCTTTCTAAGTTGACTGCAGAGCTGGATGAGATTTTTTTTTTTTGTTTCATTTGAGCAGGAACTGAGTCAGAATTGTCTTCAGTCTTTGCTGTGTGCCTACAAATGAGCACACAGAGGTAGACAATACACTAGCTAGCAGGCAATTATTTAGTAAAACAGTTGTAATCCCATTAGGAAGGGTTGCATGAGTACCTTCAGGGACATGGGCATTGGCTGAAGTTCATAAAAAGCTGGAGTAAGAAATGGTAACTGCCCTCTTTTTACAGCTATCATGTCTATCTCTGCATATCGAAACAAATATATTTAAACTGACGTTTTTCAATATTATTTCTTTTCAGCTATTGATCTCATAAATAATTTGTTGCAAGTGAAAATGAGAAAACGCTACAGTGTGGACAAAACATTAAGCCACCCATGGTTACAGGTATTGCTACAAATTACATGGTTTTTCTTATGCATTTAGGATCTCAGTATATAATAAATTTTCATCTTTAAGCACAGTAGCATCTAAGCAAATCTACAAACCTGAAGATGTTTTCAGATCCTGAGAACCTCATGCTCCTTCACCCATTTACCTATAGTTTCTCGATAATTTTTGAAGTATTAGATTCCAATACTAAACTCTCTCTTATTTTTAAAATGCAATTCAAAAATACTTTATCCTTTTTGTCCACTGAGAATGATACATATATATAAATATATATAAACCCTTAGAGTTATGACTTACATTATCTCATTGCCTGGAATCTACCTGATCTCACTTCTAAAACTGTAAAACGAGTTTACAGACTTACTGTTCACTGCCAACAAGGAGTCCAAAATACCTTGATGTTTAATTATATATGTCTCTCTGAGCACACCGGCAACTGCCTAAGTTTGGGAAAAAAGATTTTTTTCTAGCCCAAGCTGAATTCATATACTGCACCGTTATCCTGGGATGGAGCAACTGCCTTAACTGTCTGATACAAATTGCGAGGATGTAAATATATGATTTAAAGTAGTTTCTTCTTCCTTATTCATCTTATGACTAGTGTGGGAATTGTTTTACCACCCATGCTTCATTTAGATATTATGGAAGCGTGTAGAATATCCATACATTCTGCAAAACAGCCCATAACATCTCCATTCTTTACTGATGTCAGAGTTCAATGAAATTAATTTATCAAACAATCCTCTACAGGCAGATTTCATATTTATTAATTTTAAGATTTTTCCATTTCAGAGCAACAGGGATGCACGACCTTTAGATTGCTGAGTTAATAGCACTTTGATTATTAGTAGTAGTAAAAGGGAAAGTAATTTATTTTAGGAAATTTAAAACTAATAATGTTATTCTGTTTTAGGACTATCAAACCTGGTTAGATTTAAGGGAGCTTGAATGTAAAATGGGGGAACGTTACATCACCCATGAAAGTGACGACTCCCGATGGGAACAGTATTCAGGAGAACATGGATTGCAGTATCCAGCACACCTTATCAGTCCAAGTGCTAACCATAATGAAAACACCAAGCTAGAAGAAACAGAAATGAAAGCCCTCAGTGAGCGTGTCAGCATCCTTTAAGTTGCATCCCCTATAATCTGTCAAAACACTGTGGAATTAATAAATACATACGGTCAGGTTTAACGTTTGCCTTGCAGAACTGCCATTATTTTCTGTCAGATGGGAACAAAGCTGTTATGCTGTTACACTGTTGATGTATCGGAGTTGCCAAGACAAATCAACAGAAACGTTTTTGTGTGACCAACTGTGTTGTATTTACAAAAGTTCCCAGAAACACTAAACTTGTTATTGTGAATGATTCATGTTGTATTTAATGTATTAAAACCTGTCTCCACGGTGCCTTTGCAAACTAGTGTTTTTCTTACTTGAGCCTCATTTTGGTAAGAGAGAACTTTCCCGTGAAGATCTGGGGGGTTTTTTGTGCATCGTTAGTATTGTAAGCAAACTCTTGAAGAGTAGATTATAACTGCTGTTCTGTGAACAACTTCTACCATTTAGATAAAAGCTTTATTTAGTGTCAAAAAATAGAAAAAGAAAAAAATAACAAATTGCCTAGCACTGTACAGTTTCAAATCAGATAACCTGCGTGTATGTGTTTGTGCATATAGATACACACAGACACGCACTATAACTTGCTCTTAAGCCTAAATGCCTTAGTAATGTAAACTGCAGCATGTCACTTGTATTTCCCCTTTCCTTAAAATATTCTTCTCTAATATGAATATTCTGTAATATGTACATTCAGAAGTAAAATAGCTTGTTGACTTTGTGTATGTTTTCAATAAAAGTCTTGTTAAAATAGGTTCATTTGATTCATCTTTCTATTTAAAATATCACTAGAATCACATCAGACGTAGGTGGAGTAGATTAGTTAATCATTACGAAGCCCATGTGGAGGAAGGGTGGGAAAACGCCAGCTAACCTGTGTACCTAGAAAAAACACTTTGTAAGACCCTACTCAGATGTTTTCATATCAGCAGTTCAGTTACTTTTGAAATGTACTGGGGTGCAGGGAGTTGAGTACACTGATTTTTGCACTAGTGAAATTATTGGGAATTTATTTTTTAGAGAAATGTGCTGCTTCTGCTTTTCCACTGTGTTCTGTTGAACTGACAAGATTCCTGCCCTCCTTCTCCCCAGAACTTGAAAGATATTAATTTTCATTTCTAACCGTTACTTAGTGTTCCAGCCTGACCCATTTAGCTTTAACTCTGAGAGAGGTTCAGGCTGCACTGTAAATCACACGCCAGAGTAACTCAGTGACAAGCTGAAAATTATTCTATGCCATGGGCAATCTCTGAAAAAAACAGTTGATATACAGGTATTGAAGTGCGAAGTTAAAAAAGAAGAGATACATGACATGGGATGAGAGACAAAAATGTGCAATGATTAGAGCCACATATGATTAACTTCTACTGATCTTCTACTTGGCTTTATGTTACAATCATGAGCTTTTAATCAAATAAAACTATTCTTTCCTCAAAGAAGAGCTTTGTCCAGAGGAAGTTTACACCACATACGTAACATGACCAGAGCCAGCAGAATTTTACTTACTTTGCACAGCTACTAGATGGATAGTGTGTATTGTGGAAGAAATTAAGAAAAGCCACCTTTATTCAAACAGAAAAATCACAGAGAACTAAAAAGTATTGTGAAAAATGACTTCTTAATCTCTTCTTCCTCCTCCCCACCTTTTTTCCCCTACTCCCACTGCCAGAAAAGAAAGAAACCAGTTCAAGCTCAGAAGTCCTTTTCCACTTCAGCTGATCCTGAAGGAAGTTCTATGATAACACTAGCATTGAAACGTTCTGAAACAACTCCTGTTTGGCTAATCATTGGTCATTGTTCCTTTTTCATTCAGCCTCATTCTTAATCTTAAATCAGGTGTAAAATAAACCTAAAAATAAACTGAGGCTGATCATAAAATTTCTATCAGTGAAGAAGTGTATGTATGTTTAAAGGCAAGTCTACTTAAAGGTGCAGTGGTAGACTCACCGATATATAAAGATTATATTCTATTCTTTAACAGCTTCAGGAGTCAGAACAGATTAACTACATTTTCTAAAAGGAAATAGAGAAAAATTATCAGAATCAGATAGACTTTGTTCAGATGTTAATACTGAGTAGTCATAAGGAGACAGGACCTCACAAAAGTGCCTTAATTTTGCTGTCTTGCTCAGCTGTGTTAACCACTAACAGATTTAGAGCTCTGCTTTCATACTGATCGATTTGGGTGAGTAAGGCTTTTATTAGTGGCTTGTTTTTATTTACAGTTAGCGTACCAAACCTTGAGCAAAGGTAATTTTGAAGGACACAAATTCCCAAAAACTTTAAATAGCATACTGGCACTCTGTTCTCAGCTGCAGACGCTACTCGGAGGATTAAAAGAGAAAGCAAACTGCTTTGCAGTTTGCAATGGCATCTCTAAGAAGCTGGGTGACAAAACTAAAACCAGCACAACTTTTAATGAAGGAAGAACATTGAGTAGTTATGCTGAACCCCATCATCTGCTGATTTCTGCCATAACAATGCTTAGCATGCAGAAGGGTTTGCTGAGCACCGACCGATGCTGATAAACTTAATGTCGTGGAGCACTTTTGATAAACTGTTTGTCAACAGAGCAGAGACAGGAGTATAAATAAATTGCTACTCTGAAATGCTTTCTGACTAGCTATTAAGCATGATTTCAAAGAAACTCTTGTTTTATTACTAGGGGCATATTATACTTTTTTTCCTCCCCGTGCCTGTTATTTTTAGCACAGAACCTTGCTTCATCACTTGAAGGAACTTGTTGTGCAAATATCCATTGGTTTTCAAAAAAGAATCTGCCATTAGCCAACATAATAAATTAAATTTTTCCCTGCTGCCGTTCAAAAATGTACTGTGAAATTTGAACTGTTTGCAGTTCAGCCAGAATGATGAATTCACTGATTCCTAACTCAAAGCCTAAATGGAAACTTGCTCTTCCAGATAAATCAGCATCAAAGTGTACTGAAGCAAATCTGGGATTGTGTCATCTTACATGATTTTCCTTTGCTTGTTTTACTGGGGGAAAGGGAAAGGTATACTGCTCTGTAGTAACGTTTCCATGGACTTTAGATTTTCCATTAGACCAACAGTTCCTGTGCATGCATCACAGAAGCAAAATGCAAGAATGGTTATGCTGTACTTAAGTATTTACCTGAGGATCTCTTGATGGTATTTCCTTTTCTGTTGTGCTACTGCATGTCATATATGCCTATCAGGTACATGTGTGCACGTAATCAGACATCTGTAGATATGTTTATTGTGTCAAAGCTTAGCTGCGGAGTGCAGAGAAGTGCAAAATATACTTGGAAACTAGAATATCTGATTTATGTTGTTGACATTTTCACTTCTACCATCTTCTTTATTCATTCAGATATACTTTCTTTATCCACTGTTTTGTCCAGGCAGTTTAACTAACTCAGCAAATAAGGTGAACAAAACGCATGCACTTGCACAACTTGTACAGCTCAACTGTCACACAGCTGCTCAGCCATGTGTGACCATCCATCCACACCTTCACGCTGTAGGACAGAAGGGAAATCCTGACAGTGAGCCTTGTGTCCTTATTGTCTCAGACACTACACCAGACCTCCTTATTCTCAAATTAGCAGCACCTCTTCAAAACTAGTTGGATATTCTGCCTTCCCTTTTCTTCCTCCACCTTCCTCTTTCTCCTCTGCACCTCACTACAGAAAAGCCTTCCTAGAATCTCACCTCTCTAGTGATTAGAAATTTGTAAAACCTGACTTCATGGCAAGGCAAGAACCATCTGGTTCTGGTGTCAACAACAGTCTTTGGGTTGGGTTGGGTTGGGTCGGGTTGGGTTGGGTTGGTTTGGTTTGGTTTGGTTGAGAGGTTAAAACCTCACTGTTTCTTCTTTGTTATTGGATAAATCAACACCTCTTCCACACAGCTGGAATTAGCCTGGGCAATTAGGTCACAGAGGTGACATGGAAAACGCTATTAAACTGGAAAAAAAAAGCCCAAAACCTTACTAGACTAACAGGGATGGATACCTGCTGTTGTGTGAAATCGGGAGGGAAGATTAAAAGGAAAACTCCAAGGGAAATTTTAAGAGTGAATCACTAGGCAGGTTAACTCCCATGTACTTCAGTACATAAGACATAGGGAGAAAGCTCAGAGTTGAGGAATTATGGTTATGGTGCAGATTATGGTGCAGCATTATTCAGACAGATCTACCGAAATACCGACACCCTGGAAAAACTCTGTTTCATGTAGATAAACCAGAACCCTCTCCTTGTAGCTCTACAGCACCCCAACCTTGCTAAACTTACCACTTTCCCGCTTTTATCTTCTTTATTTATTTTTTTTTTCCCAGAAAAGCTATAATTTATTCTAGCAACAAAGGAAGGCAGCCACATACTGCACTGGCCACCTTCTACCTCATAGCCAGACCTATGATGTCTGAACCAAAAGTCTCATATTCCTTGGGTTTACTCTGTGTGTGCCAGATGGTACAAATCAAATGTAAAGCCAAATCAAATGTAAAGCAGAGGAACTGATTTGGTAGGTCATGAACTTTACAGTGAACACAAATTTGACACCTGAATGGGATGCAGAGTTTGAACTTGCTTTTTGTTTAGCTCATTCCTAGCAACTGGAGCAAGTGAATGCTGAAATCAGGGTCTACTGGGTGAGCTGATATTTGTCTGTTCTTCTGACAGTCTTGGCTTTGCTTAGGTGAAAAGCAGGGAGCATGCATTATAAGAAGTGTAGGTTATTTTGCTGCCTTAGTGAGCACATCTACTTACTTGAATATCAGTGGCTCACAATAAGAATTTAAGAAAAGTCTACTTACGTTTCAGCCTGAAAAGCTGCTATTTCAAAATGTCCCATGAATTAAAATATTTTGCTTGGGCATCTAAGCACTAAGGTCCTACACCCTAGGGCATCTAGCTCTGCTCTGAGCCTGGAGGGCCTGAGGCCTCATGCTGCAGAAGTCTGCCGGGCAGTATGCCAACCAGGGGAGCTACAGTGAAAACAGGCATGATGAAAACGTGCCTTTAAGGCAAATACCGAAATCTGCAAGCACATGTGTGCTGCCAAAGTTTGACAAAAATTGGCAGATTCTGTTGAAGCATTTCTTACCAGACAAACTATATTCCAATATGAATTTATGATGCATTTGCCAACTGTAACTTAAATAATTTCTGATATAACTTCCAAAATGAATAGTGACTTATTGGGGATGACCTCTTACACTTTTCACGGGAACTGATTTTTCAGAAAGTCTTAATAACTGCCCTTTGAAAAGCAAGTAGCTCATTTTGGTTCCACTGTTGACTTAGGCATACAAAAACATGAGTTAATTTCAAGCAGTTAGGTCACTAAATTTAATAAGTGGAAAGAGTACTGACATATTCTTAAGAAAAAATAAAAATTGACTTGAGGGACCTGGCTCACATTTACCAAGTAAACAGCTGCAGCAGTTTAAGATGTTATTGTCTCAGCCCCCAGCTGTTTGTTACTGGCCTTAAAACAGAGCAAAAATCGAACATTTCAACTTTTCTAGTTGACAGTCAAAAGCCTCTGAGCACAATTTTTATCTTAATGTTTAAGTTAATTTGTTGGATTGTGAGTTGAAGCTGTGTTGCTCCATTCTGCCAGCTCTGTCACAGGGAGACATTTGGGAAAGGCATAGGGGAGAGAGTACAGGTATTAAACTACTATTTGCCAGAAATCATGGGCCAGAGTCCTTAACAGCATTATGTGAAAGTGAATTAGGAGCTCACAATCCTGAATCTCTGTGGGTTTCTAGGTGTCTCAGGCTTCCTGATTTCTTCTCAAACAGGATTTAAGATCCTCAGTGAATAATTAATGGGAGGAATTGGAAACTATCCTGCTACAGGAAAGCTACAACATAGTAGCAGTTACGGAAACTTGGTGGGAGGAATCCTATGATTGGAGTGTGGCCATCGATGGCTACAAGCTGTTCAGAAAGGACAGGAGAGGAAGAAGTTGTGGAGGTGTTGCCCTCTATGTAAAGAAGTGGCTAGAGTGTGAAGAGTTATTGCTAAAGAATAGCCATGAGCAGGTTGAAAGCTTATGGGTAGGAATTCGGGATCGGGACAACAAAGGGAACCTTGTGGTAGGAGTCTACTACAGGCTGCCTGACCAGGCAGAGCCCATTGATAATGCCTTCTTACTCCAGCTTGAGGAGGCTTCGCAGCCACAGGCTCTCATCCTGCTGGGGGGTTTTAACCACCCTGACATCTGTTGGAGAAGCAACATGGCTGACTGCAGGCACTCCAGGAAGCTCCTAGAGTGTCTCGATGATAACTTCTTGAGACAAGAAATGAAATCAACAACCCTACTTGAGGAGATGCATTGTTGGACCTGTTGGTCACAAATGCAAGAGAAATTATCAGGGATGTCAAAGTTGAAGGCAGCCTGGGCTGCAGTGATCATGCCTTAGTGCAGTTCACTGTCCTAAGGAGTTTGAAGCCCATGAGAAACAGAGTTAGGACTCTAAATTTTAAGAAAGTAAACTTCCAGCTCTTCAAGGAACTAGTAAATAGGACCCCATGGGAAATGACCGGTTATGTAGGGATGAAGTCAGAAAGGCCAAGGCACAGCTGGAACTCAATTTGGCAAGGGATGTAAAGAAAAACAAGAAAGGCTTCTACAGGTATGTTAACCAGAAAAGGAAGGTTAAAGAAATCGTACACATACACACACACACCCCACCCGGATGACTAACAGTGGGGAACTCGTATCAACAGATGAGGAGAAGGCGGAAGTTCTCAACAAATTTTTGCCTCAGTCTTCACTGGCAACCCCTTCCTTCTAGCTCTTGTGTTGAAGGCCCACAAATCGGAAACCAAGATGACAAAGTCCCTCCCACTGTAAGTGAAGACAAGGTGTGTGATCGACTAAGGAACCTGAAGATATATAAGTCCATGGGACCTGATGAAATACATCACAGAGTCCTGAAGGAACTGGCTGATGTAATTGCCAGGCCACTTTCCATGATATTCGAAAAATCATGGCAGTCAGGTGAAGTCCCTGTGGACTGGAAGAAAGGAAACATCACACCCATTTTTAAAAAGGATAGAAAGGAGGACCCTGGGAACTATCAACCTGTCATCCTCACCTCTGTGCCTGGGAAGAGCATGGAACAGATCCTTCTAGATGCCATGCTTGGGCACATGGAGGACACAGAGATGTTTCGGGACAGGCAGCATGGCTTTGCTAGGGGCAGGTCCTGCCTGACTAACCTAGTGGCCTTCTATTATAGAGTGACTATGTTGGTAGATAAGGGACGACCTGTGGATGTGATCTATCTGGACTTCTGCAAGGCCTTTGACACAGTCCCCCACAACATCCTAATTGACAAATTGGAGGGATATGGATTTGATGGGTGGACTATTCAGTGGATAAGGAACTGGCTGGATGGTCACATCCAGAGGGTGGT
>VZRU01002992.1:372426-396599 GCA_013398155.1 Pedionomus torquatus
GGGTGGTGGAACACTGGAACAGGTTGCCCAGGGAGGTGGTTGAGGTCCCTTCCCTGGAGATATTCAAGGTGAGGCTCAACAAGGCCCTGGGCAACCTGGTCTAGTTGGGAGTGTCCCTGTGACTGTGGGGAGGTTGGACTAGATGACTTTTGGAGGTCCCTTCTGGCCTGGATGATTCTAGGATTCTATGATTCTAATTAAGGACTGCTGAAGTTTCTAACCCTGCCACTCTTGCTTGTGGCATTGTATCTCTACATATGCTCACCACAGATGATCACTATAGGTTTTAAGAGTGGGAATCTTAATAAAAACAATAATTAAGGTGATGTTAAAAACTCATGCTCATGTAAAATGTATATACCCACAGGCCTTATTCTGTCAAAAGGAAGTGTGTTCAAAAGCTTGTACAGTCAGGAATATGCATGGCAGAAAATGGTGAGAAGGCATTTGGCTCACAGCCCCAGGCTGGAAAACCTCTAATAGGCAAAATGAGACCTACTAGTAGGAACATAATGACTGCAGTCTTTCATAGGGAAATAAGGAGCTCTTAATAAGAAGCACTTTATATGTTCCTGGGCTAAACTCAACTTTACCTTAATCCTAATGGGAAGTTTTGTACATCAAAGCTCCATCTGGAAAATAGGCCAGTTCAAGATTAACTGCTTTGAGTCTGATAAAGGCTTTTTCATATTCATTATGGCCTAAAAACAGCCTCCCTTGCCTAAAAACTGCGTATGTATGTGTGTATATGCATATACATTAATGGAAAGTTGGAAAAGTTCCTATTAAACAAGAAAACATCATCAGATATTGAAATTGAAATACAGTGCCTCATTCTCAGTAAAATATCAAGGAAAATTTTCACAAACTGTTGGTTTTCGAGGTCACAACATTTCAGGAAATTCAAAGAGAAAGTTGTAGGATTGGGATGATGAATCCTTACTTAGAAATTGGAAAGAGCACAAAGCAAAGCTGCTAGATACTCAGAATCCTCTTCTCAGTTTTTATAGCTACTGAGATCTGCAGTACTTTGACCTTTTTCTAAAGATTTATGGCTATTAGCCACTTGTCTGTGAGAAAAGAAGCAAATACCACTGTTCATGCTTCACAGCTGGAGTGACATAGTTTTAAATGAATAAACTGGCTTGTTCAAAACAAGCTCACATTTTAAAAAAATCAGCCTCAATCGCTGTCTCAAAACAAGAGTACCTCCACAGACAGCCATTATCCCAACTTATATTAGTTTCCTTATGGAATTAATGACACTTGGAAATTGCAAAAATATGCAGGAATGCACAATATCCTCAGTCAGCCCCTCATTACGTTTCTATATTTAACTCCATCTGTAGATGGCAAACTGACAAAAAAAGTAAATGAATGACTTAGGAGCAGAGAGCAGTAATCTGGAACTCAAAGCCAAGAAAAGGTAGGCATACTGGGTAATGTATGCTCACCTTTCCAGGTCACCTTGGATGCATCCAAAGAATATGCATCCCTAGCAAATTCTGGCGGATCCATGGGTTTCCAACATCATTCACTACTATGACAAAGTAGGGTATAGTTTTACAGGACATTAGATTAAACTGCACCTATGCATCTCATAATCTTATGCAAAATGTGGAACACCCCTCAATGAATATTGAGAAACTAATCTTGCTGTTCAATGTAGTAAAATGCATGCACAAATAGACTAGTGTGTCATTTGTTTCACAGCTATGTATGAAAAAACGTGTGATTGCATGACATAATTTACTCTTTTGATCAAGTGGTGTCAGTAACTGCACTGACTATAATTTCTTCTGGTTATTTTTCCTCAGCTTTCCAGCTGAATCAGACCTTGCCTGTCCCTGGAAGCAGCCTATGGCTGAGGCTTCAGGATGTCCCCCTGGGGCAGGGGACAATTCCTCTCCATCCTTTAAAAGCCTGAAGGCCCTTTGGCCTTTCACCACCCCTTGCACCCATCCAGCTGCTTTTGCATCTCACAGACTTGCACTGTTTCCAGATTTACAGTAGATCTGATAGATGTTTTTGCTTGAAAGGAGACTCAGGCAGCTTCTGGGCAAAAGAAAGACTGCCTACCAACTCTTCCACTGTTGCAGCTGACAGCCAATGAAGAAAATACCTCATTGGCTCTGGGGAAGAAGACAACATAATGTGAAAGCTAGATAGTGCAGAGGATGTAGGATTAGTATTACAAATACTGTAGTATTTTTTATGCTTAATAACGCCGCTATCACGTATATTTAAAATCATGGTCTACATGCTCCATGACTAATTTGTTTTGCAGGCTTATTCATGTATTCATAGCCTTGAGGGTGAAAAAATTGTTAATTTATTACTCTAATCCTCTATCAATATTTATACTCTTTTGTTGGTTAAGCTGGGGCTTTTTACCAGTAAAATTATATTGGCACAGCCTCTAGGGTATACATATTTATATGGGAACAAAAGTTTCTTACAGCTGTAGAGGTTAAATCCCTACTCACACAGAAATATGTATGCAAGTATGACTAGATCCAGACAATAACATCCCTTTCAATCTGCTCTAGTAGCACAACTTTGCTGTTCAGACAAAGCCTTAACCTCCCTTTTCAAATCACTTTGCCAAGTAACTGTCATCATTTTATGATGTGGACAATCATACATTAGCCTGAAACGACCAAAGCTACCTCTTTTGAGCGAAGTGGGTAGCTATTAACATCCTAGATTGAACTCAAACCAATGATCAAAGACAAAAATGCCGGAGTATTGCCAATTTTCAGAGGCATCCAGTAATCAGACCTTGTGTTGTCTAATTTGCATGATAACTGTGAAATAAAAGACTGTGTGTATTATTCCATTCCATATATATATATATGTATAATTTTTTTGTTGTTTTTATAAGATATGGATTAACAATTCCTTATTTCCAACACAGTGCAGACTTTATTATTAAACTGTAATATCCAATAAGGAGTGGTACTTAGGGAAAACTGAAAATGCTGAAATTCTATCGAATGTCTCTCAGTAGAGCAAAGACTTTCGCTTTACAGTCCTTTCAGGGTTACTGTTAAGTAGCTCTCATAAGATTTGTAGTCTTTCAGCCGTAGAAGCAGCTTTGTGTATTTGTGTACCTTGCCACCTACTGGCCTTCTCGGATATCTGCACAAATGAGTTGGAGATAACAAGTCCTGAGGCTTTGCTGAAATTAATCAGTGATCGCTCTCTTTTTACAAAGCCTGAGGCATATACGAGCATATAATATGCCAGTTTCCTATGCTATTTTTAATGTGAAAATACAATAATTCATGAGAGGAGGGATAAGTCTCCTCCTGTCTTATGTCAGTGTTTCAGTTTCTACTGCTGCTGCTAATTACTCTGTGTTTTAGAACAATAAGATTCCCCTCTGCCTTCAATTTCCATACCAAAGCAATAACTTCTTTTTAAATATAGAAGCAGATACCCAAGAGCTAGGAATCAATATAGTACTTCTGGCAGCTTCTAGTCAGCAGAGTTCACAGTGCAGTGCTGCCAAGTTACTGACAGGCAGCCAGTTCCAGCTAAATTTTAAAATAATGCTGCATAGAAAGAGTACTGACTGTCCCACTTCCAGTTCAAGAGCAGTAGTCAATGAGACAAGTTAGAAATATAACTCAAGTGCATTCATTGGAATCATTAACCCTTTAATTGATAATTAACATTGTGCAGGGAGTCTCTATGAAGTAAAAAGGTTAGTCCGCATAAAAAAAATATCTTCAAAATATTTTAATATAAATAAGATCCCAAAAGTTCTTTAGATGAGTTGGTCAAATAAAAATGTACTCATTAGAGCAAAAATTAATCTAATTTACCCATGTCCAGAGAGCCAAATGCAATGTTCTTATCTTTAGATCTAAGTAATTTTTCTCTGAAATACGGCAGCACAGTGGAAAAGCAAGTTAAAAAACAGAGCTAAACTGTAATGAGATACACCTGGGGATACAAAACCAAGGGTAAGATATGAAAACTACCTGAAAATTGATGTGGCTGGTTATTGCTCTTAGATGCTTTTTTTTTTTTTTTTTTTTTTTTTNATATTTCTTGATACTTCTCCTTTTTGGTCCCACCATTCTTTTGCCTTCAAACTATTAGGTATCTGGATACTAGTATATATTGAAAACTTTGACAGTTTGCTTTGCTATTCACCATTTTGGTTGTAATCTCCTCCTAATTCTGTGTTTTTAAAGTTTATATTCAGCTAATTTTTTTTTCACAAACAAATATATACGCATGTCTATTTCGCAATTTACTGTGTAGCTCACATCTATCCACAATTAGCGTTCCCCAAGTAAATAACGGGTAATTTCATAATGTGACCATTCCCAGTAGATGTGCAGTTCAGTCCTCCATTCCCTTGAAAAGTCTTGTGTTGTAGTCCACACACTGCATGTGGTAGTATTTTCCCTATTTCCTGTGCTGCAACTTCAGCTTCTCTGCATATCAGGCATCTCACATGAATAGAAATGGTCTCTTCCTCTGGAATATCTTCCTGTGTGATTCTTGTGTAAGCTTTCCCAAAACTGGCCATGGTTGGTCTCCTTTATGCGTTTACTGAACAAAACCTGTTTCCAACAAAGCCTTTCGTTAGAGGGTCTATGCACTTGTCAGGGCAAACCAGCTGCAGTTCTGAAATGGCCAGTTTGGTATTACTGGATTACTTTTGCATCTCTTCTTTAGTTGGGAAGATTGAAAAGTTGCTACATGACAGCAGGATGCACATGGAAAAATGAGCAAATAGGTGGCAAATAGAAATATAAGACTGTTTTCCTCCAGTTGAAGAGGCACACTTGGGGAAAGACAGATATATTGGCTGATTAAACTTTGGGGTATGAAAATATTGTTCAAGAGCAGAGAAGGACAAGTTTGCTTTCCAGGCACAGCAATGTGAAGAAACTCCACTATTGCAGCAAAATGGAATCCACAGCAGAATGGTCCTTACACAGAATCCATGTCCATTCCTGCTTGTAAGTGAAGATTATCCATACATTCAGGAGATTACATGTTTCTCTGCAAAGGTCCTGTTATCCTACAGAAATGTTTGTATCAAATCTAAGTACAGTAGAAGCCAAATTTAGCATCCCTAAGAATTTACCTATTCACAGGAATTGTATTACAAGTTAGGTTAGATACTGTGTTGTTCTGAACTTTCTCATATACAAGCACTTCATAAACTTTATTGATCTTCACAGAAGTCATGTGAAGGACAAACTGTCATCACTCCCATTGCTAATGCTTTCAGTTGATGAAAAGCAGAAGTATCTCAGTTAAGCAGGTGAGATTTTTTCTCCAGTAACAGCAAAGTCTGAACAAAAGCAGAACTAGAGCTCAAGAAAATGAGTTTACAGTATCTTTACCTCAATACAAAGGCACTAATCCTTTGGTATCAGTGAAAGAAATTATTGGATAAATTCAGGAAAATGTTTTTCCTGAGTGAAATATCACTTAATTAGATACATTCCTTAGATGTTTTACTTGTGCCACTGTCATGTCTTAGTATTTCCAACAGCCCTTTATTTCTTAGATGTCTTGAAAAGAGAGCCCTTCTAAGGCTCTGAACATGTCATTCAAACTTTACTAGTCCCATTCAAAATTTGAAGAGATATTTTACTGACTTGGATGTACTTCAGTCTGGTCCTTGATTAATTTGTCAAACATTATTGAACCCATCCTGAACTGCACCATTGCTTTCCTCAAAATGTGCTGATTTAGGATCAGCAAATCCATTGCCTCCTATAAGTATCTACCTTTACGTGGTTTTGTGATATTTGATACTTATGAAAGCAAGAAGTGAAAACAACTTGAGTAGGAAAAAATGTAACATTTTCAAAAAGCACTGGGTCTATATCCTGCAAATTATTTTCTAAAATACACTACAATGAGAGGACGAGGGGCAACGGGCACAAGCTGGTATACAGGAAGTTCCATTCAAATATGAAGAAAAACTTCTTTCCCTTGAGGGTGACAGAGCCCTGCAACAGGCTGTCCATGGAGGTTGTGGAGTCCACTTCTCTGGAGACCATCAAGACCCATCTGGATGCAGTCCTGAGTATCGTATTCTAGGCAATCCTGCTTTAGCAGGGGAGTTGGATTAGATGATCTCTAGAGGTCCCTTCCAACTCTGACAATTCTGTGATTCTGTGATTGTTTAATAAGAGCTTGTTTTCTATTTGAAAATGCCTTGTTAAAAAATAAAAGCAAAATCAACAAAGCAATCTACATTGTTTTGTTTACCTCTCTTCAGTGTTATGGTATTAAAACAGGTAGTGTAACTATTTAACAAGTTTGTGGGGGCAAAGATTAGCAAACTGCTACCAGGAGATGGCACCATTAACAAAATAATTTGAGTGCCACACGTAGGTTCCTCTCAACCATCTGTATATCTGAACACTTCGACAATTCCAGGTGTCGTCTCAGCCCCATCCTGCAAATCATTTATCCAGGCAATCCTCTGATCCAACACACGGTGAAAGGATCTTGCATGTTGTGTGACTGATGACTTGCTTGGGTTGGCAGTACAAGACTTGTGCCGACTTATCAAATACAAGAAGAGACTAACATTTGCTGGCTTGTACTTTTCCCTCGAGACATATATATTGATTTGGATAAGGGATTGAGGCTTTATGTCCCTATATTATTTTTTTTATTTTATTTTTTTTTTTTTTTTAAATCAGTCTGACATTTAGAGGCTGCTACTTGAGCTGTGTGAAGAACTGAATGCAAATTCTCAGAAGGGCTGACATGGACTGGCTCTGATTATTTGCAAGAGCCAGATGTGAGTATTCAAATACTCCTTACAGGTGGCTGAAGGTATGACATTCTTTGTCATTATTCCAGTACCTCCAGAGAATAGCATTAAGTGTTTTTATATTTACAAGCCTGTAGGGAATCCAACTTAAAATGTCAAGAAGTTAAAGACTCAGAGACCTCACCCTACCCTGCTCAAAGAACATCCCTGTGGTCAAAGCAGTTCTGTGAAAGGTGAAGGAAAGATTTTGGTTGATTACAATAATGTCAGAATTTCACCTGTTGAGTGCAGACAAACTGGAGCTTTGCACTCACGCAGCTTGCAGGATCAGATCCCTTGTGTGACAGGAAGCAAAATATTTGCCATGTGTTTCATTTCAGTTTCAAGCACTTCAGGTTTTGAATCCTCTTGGTTAAGTAATTGATGTTTGAATGCCCTGTCCCCTGCTTGGTATTTTAAAATAAACCTTGCTATAGCACAGATTATGAATCAAAACAGCTGCTGTAGCTGAAAGTGTACTTAAACAGCAAGATGGCTCTTTGTGAATCATAGTAACTAGTCTCATATATATTGCTTCAGCACCCAGGGAGCTAAATTTCATGTATTTTGCTTTAAAGGACTCATTATATAGATCTGGTGTTTACAGATTTTTTCCTTTTTTCATGTCTCCCCCATCACTTCCTGCCAAAAAAGCAATTTAACACAAAAATCCCTTGTTACCAATATCTGTTGTCAAACTTGCATTTCTCACATGCCACAGCATATGAGATTATGAATAAATCTTTTGTCTTCTTCAAATGCAACCAGAAACAGTAATAAAATAGGTTTTTACAAGCATTGAGTTAAGCTGCTTGCAAGAGAGTCAAACTTTGGTGCAGAAGCCCCTCTAGCCCTCTAAAACCTCTAGATTAAGATTTTTCATGTCCTTATTGGTTTCACAATGAACTTTTAGAGGGCAAAATAAAGAAAACAAATGCTGAGCTCTGATTTTGACTTTGTGGTGAGGTTAGGATGGGAGCTATATATGTGTATTATTGTAAACAAGCCAGGGTGTGAAAATATGCAGGGGATATTCAATTAGACTGCACTAAAAACTGTGAAGAAGATGCTATTGTAAGAGAGATTGCATACAATTTTCTTGAGGCATGCTAGTGCCCATACAGGATCTAGATATGAAACCTTCATTCCTCTGCTAAAACAGAAAGCAGAAATTATAGAAGCCATTGCTCAAAACATGCAAAACCAGTCTGAAGGTAAAGTATATGTGCACAGTGATTGAAAACAAATACAAAGGACTAAAAGGAAACTAGTGATGATCAAGAGACTAGGAGGCAAGATTGCAATCCAGTTTATTCAACATAGAAACAGCCTAAACAAATGAACAGTAGTGTAATGTTGTCAAAAAGGAAAGAACTGGGGGAAAAGCAACAATTGGAAAAACACATGGGATTGTGAACAAAGATGCTCTCTCTTTTTGATAGCTACAATGAAAAGGTAAATAAAAATTAATACATGATCTTTGTAACAAGCCGGAACTCAGAATACATTTCTCATCCTAGTAAGAGCAACACAAAGACAGTATATATTACCTAGCTGCTTGGAATCATTAATAAATGTTATACTATTAATAATCCTTTTTACTGTGGAATGATTATTGCAACAGTTCTTCTCATCTTTCGTAACTTCCAGTCTTACTGCTGTAACTTATTAAAGCTTGTGCTCAGTAATCCTCTAAACTACATCCTCTAAGAAGCTCTAGTAAGCAATGTCCTCTAAAAAGCTATATTTAGTGCAAAATATACCTTACTACACACAGACATTCCAAAAGATATAATAGAGTTGGAGGTCTGTGAACATAGAATCATAGAATGTTTAGAGTTGGAAAGGACCTCAAAGATCATCAAGTTCCAATCCCCCTGCCACGGGCAGGGACACCTCCCACTAGAGCAGGTTGCTCAAAGTCCCATCCAGCCTGGCCTTAAACACTTCCAGGGATGGGGCATCCACAACTCCTCTGGGCAACCCGAGAAAACATGCACTGGTCTTATGTACATTTCTGCTTGCAGTTCAAAATACAGGAAATTAGGCTTAAAGACATTTGAGAAACTATGTTCTTCTATTTAATTCTTCTTGCCTATGACATCTAGTATGATTATTCTTCCTTTAGTATCTCCATTTAAATGAATGAGGGTGAACGACAAGCTACACTGAAGTGAAAGCAAGATCAGTTTTAGTTGCACATCCATTCATCTGATTGTCATGAGGGAATCCAGCCTTTGAGTGCTTGAATGTTTGGAGTCCCTGGAGCTGATAGGAAGCCTGAGAGCTGCCCTTTAACCTTCTGGCCTCTTGACTTACTCTTAGATTCCCTCATAAGAGCTGAACCTTGCCGTCCAACTTCCTATCCCAGTAATAAGTCCAAACTCCCATTGTCACTTAAACTCCTAGAATCTCCCTGAAAAGTGAACTCTTTGGTTCAAATTTAGCCCTTCAAATCAGCGATGTGATCAAACTTTCTAGTAGCAAGAGGGTTGTTCTTTACTTAATAAAATAAGGGAGATAAAAAATCACAGGAAAAAGAACAGATATCATAAATGTAAAGCTTTCTCTTTAGCTCTCTTTATTTGTGAAGTTCTTGAAAGTTCATCTGTCTTTAGGAACAGGGTAAAGAAAGTCACTTCCTTCAGCAAGATGCCTAATCAGCTGCAAGTTTCTCATTTCAGCTCCTACAATTTACAGGGAAACTTTGCCAGTTAGATGACTCTCCACTGCTTAGAGCAACTATAACTTACAGTTATAGGTCTTGTGCCAGCAGTCTCCGGAAATAAAAGCCGAGGTATGAAGGTAGGAAAACAGAGGTTAGACTTAAAATCAAGGTGGATTTTGCAGTCTGATATAAATAAATATAAAGTTCACATTCTGGAAAATATGTGATAGATTCACATATTGATTGTGTTTTCCCAAGGACAATATGGGCTGAATACAACACACACACACAGAGTAGCAAATATTTATAACTAGACAAATAAATAAAAAAAAAAGGTAAATATTTTGTAGCACAGTAAAAAAAGCCAGAAGGATTGTGAAAAAAATAGGATAAAATTGCTGTGAGGAAACTTCCAGGAGAACATTGTATTGGCCTGAGCTAAGATGAAACAGAAGGGAAAGAGTATGCAGGAAGAGCAAGGGCAGGATAGTAGATTCTCTTTGATACAATAGACACAAATCTGGAAACAAGACCAAAGAACAAACATGAGACTTATAGAGGCAAGTGTTCTTTTAATCAAGGAGAAATCACATATATAGCCACAAATGTCTTCCACAGGATAGTCTGTAGAATTTCATCCTAGTCAGCTTCCCTATCAAGAACTAGAACTTTTAATTGAATATTGAAAAAAGAATTAAAATCTTTAATTAAATACTTCAAACTGTAAAGGGTCCAACTTGTTATCTAGCAAACTTTCCTTAGTGGTTGAGAGCTCCCAATATTTGAAATGTGCACCTTATTTCTAGTAAAAGATGCCTAGCTTCTGTTTCCAGCTAGGAAATCTTGCTAAAGAAGAGCCTTCTGTCAGAAATTTGTACCCCTGGGGAGCACATAATTAGATCACTGGTAACAGAAGTTTTGCCTAGTAAGTCAGTCGGGGGCTAGGAAGCTGTTTTGTATAAAACCTATAGGACAATACTTTTACACAATCTTCAGGTATTAAATTCCTTCTGATATGCTTTTTCTGTCCTTTTGTTCCTGTTTTGGATTTGATTAGAAGAGGAAATGAAAAAGTGAAACATTCTATGTAGTGGAAAAAAGCTCCAACTCTTCTGACTGATCCTCAGTTCCTCCAAAGAAATGCAGCTATGCCCCCAAACATCTGACAGCACTTGCATCCAACAGCTTAAGTGCTGCAAAAAACTCAGCCATCCAACCAACCAAAAATTTGTTGGTTAACATTGGACTATTTTTCAATTAGGTATTAGTCTTTGTAGTCCTGTCTAAAATCTGATTTGGTGACCAACTAAACAGCCAGGAAAGGTTCACTGACAGGACATCAAATGGAGTTGAAAGCCATTGAGGTATTTCAATGATCCCAAGCTTAAGGGAGGCATACTTTGTGGCACATTTTGCTTTACTCCAGATGTTTATCAAGGGACCTAGTTGGCTCAGTCTCTCCCTACTGACTTTTAGCAAGTTGTCACATGTATCAGAACTCCTCCTTGCATATGTTTTCATATAGGTTTTAGCCTGGATTGGAAGGGTTTAGGTCCATCTGCCTGTATAAGATTACAAAAACCCTATGGCTTTAAATAGAGGCACCTGAAAATAACAAAACTAGGGTAACGTTGGAAGGCTTTCCTCTCTCTTTCCTGCATGGTTCCCTGAGGGAAGTTGATGAGTATACTAAAAAGCAGCAGATCAGCAATATTTAGACTCTGGGTTCACAGGTCAAATCTCAGCAGGATTGGCGTAACTCTTCAGCCTTCCAAAGTACCTAACAGAAGTGAGCATTGAACATCAGGATGAAACCTGGAGAGCTGAGAATGTGCCAGCACTAAGTGAGTATATGTCCCAGAAGTTCAGCCATAAGTAAGTACTATGTTGATTGTCCTGGGCAAAATTTCCCTTCAGTCTTAATAATGGCCCTTTCTCCTATTAGGAGACTTGAATGTAGCTCTTGGCATCTGTAAATAAAACTGACCAAATACTTTCCATCCAAACACTTGTGTGTGCAGAATTACATATTCAAATATCAAGTGTCACTTCCACAAAAAAGTCAGTAACACATTAGGTATAATAATATAAGTAGACTTTTGCATGAAAAAGAAGTTGAGGCCTAAAAACCTACAATTTCCAACAAGCAGTACTGCACTTTGGTTTTAGGATTTTGTACAATTGCTTTAGTCATAGTAGTCAATCCAGTTTATTCAAACTGGCAAGACTAAGAAACACTCTTTCATAGCTATTTGAAATAGAGATGACAGGATATACCTTTCTAGTCAATGTCTTAAGGGCACAATGAAATGTCTACTTTTCCAAAAGCTTACTCATAGGACAAAATTAGAAGTGTGAAAAATAAAAATCTTTGATGTCATCAAGTCCAAGTTACTAGAACTGTTGACCTCTCATAGACAGTTCAGATATACTGAGATCTGAACAGCTTTCAGAGAAGTGATGCATTTTTGTTTTCACAGGGTTCCACAGCTGGGATTTCTTTTTTTTTTTCAAAGTACAAAGACACGTATAGAAAACAGAATTCAACCCACTGGTAATAAGCATTCTTGTACAACTGAATTGAAATCACTAGAACTGTGAATTAAATTGTAATTGAATTATTGTATACTAATGGTTTTGCTATGCTGTACCATGCATTTAATTTCTGCCCACTAACCAGAAAATGCTGGTGAGTTCTCTTTCTTTTTCCCTACCTTTTGTCCATACCCAATATTCCTTTCTTCTTCGGGCATTTTATCCAAAGTTGGAGCCCTTAAAGTTCCTTCTAAATGGCAAGAGAACATATACATCAGCTCTGTGTTATTAAGAATTTAGTTATCAAGTGATACCTATGATGTACCTACAAGGTACCTCAGTGACTGAGGGTCCTGGGATGGGAAGGCAAGGCAAAGCAATTGCCTTCACAACTTGCTTCACAACTTTGAGGTCTGAAAGTCCACTTTTTATCTTAAAAAATGTGTTATTATTCATTATTGATATTCTAATGACCTTTTAGGCTACTAGTTAAAGATTAAAACTCATCAATAATATGCTAGGTTCAGGGCAGCTGATAAACAAAAAGAATGTCCCTTTCTGGAAGAGCTGGGACTCTGCTCATTAAGGGGCTATTTCAAGTTTCCTCTGTATATTTTCTTTATGTTTGAAACATCTTGCATGCAGCTATACTATGCAAGACGTTATAATCTGATTCTTACATACTAGTTTACAATAGTCCCATTACTCCAGAGGTAATAGAAACTGGAAAAATTCATGCAACGCATAACCCATTTTCTCACTTTTCTGTTGGCACAATTTGCTTTTACCACTTTATCCTAAGAACTAAAAGTGAAGTAAGCTAATAAAACTCATTACAGAGAGAATTTTGGTAACTACTGTCATTAGTATATCTGGAGTTTGTTCTGTGTATTAGCACTGCCAATGTTAGGCTGATGTGTAGCAAAGAGCACCTGTCAAAACAAAAGAGCTTCACGCCTCACAAGTTTAAGCCCCAGGTAAGAAACTCAGCCTTTTGGACAGGCTGAAAAGAAAATGTTGCAACCTGAAACGAAAAAGACTTGTAAGAGAGAAAATGAGATCCCTGTGGGTGCCAATAGGCTTCTGTTTGCCACGATTAAATCCTCTTTGTTTCGTTACATACATCAGTGCAAAAACAAACTTCAGATCAAGATAAAGAGCTTGCAACACGTCTTTCCCTATTTTTCCCTCCCCATCAAAATTGCCACCTTTTTCTCCTGGACAAGCTTAGAAGACCTGGCTTTGCTCAGATAAAATCAGTGAGACTTCTGAGCAGGTGTACAAGACAGCTTTTGGCTTTAAAAGAGTGTGAAGCACTTATGTCAATGACCTGATCAAATGATAAGCATGCTGGTTTCCTTTGCTTTTTAATTAATTTTCTCTCTTGAAGAAGGTATCTAGAATTGCATGATGCCTAGGCTAAGTCTTATAGTATTAACACCTATGGAAATTCAATGAAATATTGCTTCTCCTGGAAAAAGAAACCATTGTTATAGTACACAAGCCTCATCAGAATGAAAAGAGTGTTGTAACCCTCCACTTTAGATCAAATGTTTATTTTGGCAATTGTTTTCAAAGTTATTGTTAATACAACATAGAGTTTCTTTGTCTCAGCAAAACAAAGGTACTGGAAGTACGTTGACTACATAAATCTGGCAGGAATTGGGGTCAGATGGACATACATTTTAATTATCTCTTTGAATCAGAAACTTAATTCAGAGATTTATTACCATCTACTGTATTGTAAAGTAATTACAAATGACTCTACAACTTCTTTGCAAAGACTGATTTCTCCATGTAGAAACAGTACAGTCCAACAAGGGAGTGACTAGATCAAGTAAAGACACAATCTACATCAAAATAATAAGCAAACCTTTTCTGTTTAATTTCTATTGAAGTGCAGGAGTTAGCAGCGCTGTTGCTCATTGACAATATGCTTCATGTAATGCTGAGGCGCAAAGGTGAACGGTGAAGATGAGTGCTTCCTTAGCAGAGGTTTATAAAAGTATAGAGAGTTAACAAGCAATTTGTGCGTAGGGCAATTATCTTTGTGTTTCATAAAGTTAAAAGAGTTTACAAAGCTTCCTCCTCCCTATCCTGTTTATATTCTACAAATGACATGGATTTACTATCTCTAGTTAGTAAAAATATATACAGCACAAACATCATTGATGAATTAGTATAGAACTAATTGCAGTAACAGTTTGTGTTATTGAAGTTAAACTGATACTCAGCTTAGCTATCCTCGATGAGGTGAGATAAGGGTTCACTCAGGTGCAGATACACAATACAGTTGGAAAAAGAGAAGCTAAGCTAGTCTGATAATTACACTTTTTTGTTGATGACTTCCTCTCGATGAAAGAATAGGATTCTGCAAATGAAGTATGCCTTACTGTGTTTATTTACACACACACAGAGACACACACTGCCCCACACCTGAGTGTAAACAGTTCTTGCTTTTTGGCTTTGGAGCGTTTATTGTAAGCACTGCTAGCTCACTGCCCTCAGCCTCTGTTGGATATTTTTAGTGTTTGCGAAAAACCCTAAGGAGTAGGAATGGATCTGGCTTAATTCTTAAAATTCTTTCTATGATGAAAACACCAGAAAAACCTATAGAATTAAAGAAAAAAAAAAGAGGGAAAGAAAAAGAATGGAATGGGGGAGATAAAAAATAATTGAGAACGAATAAGAAGGAAAACCTCAGCAGACTAAGCTGAGCAAACTCTTGCATTACCATCAAAGAAACACAGATTTTTTCAATCAAGGTATTCTCATAGAGTGTAGTATAGCAACTGTAAACTTCCAAAACTACCTATAGATATGTGTTTTGAAAGAAAATAACATAGAGTTATAACAAGATTGTGATGATCTTCCTTATGCTGTGTAGTTGTTATTTTGCTGGATCGTATAGAGCTACTTCTGAAATGAGAATTTCACTGTCAGTAAAAGTGCTGCAGTTGTGCTGAATGCATTAAGATGTGGCACTCTCTTTTCTTTGGTATGTTTTGCAAGGGACTCGAAACTCAATATTTTGTTGCACGAAATGTTTGGAATTTCAGTAGCAGGTTTCTCTTCCCATGAAACTCTGGACTGAGTCTTAGACATCTTGAGTTTTACCCCTTCAGTGACTTTGGGAGCAGAAAACCATATACAGCCAGATCATCTGACTTTATCACTGCTATGTTGAGCTGTCAAGATAGGAGTACTGAAGTGAAGAAAATACAGCATAATTGGTTTGGGTTGTTTTTTGTTTTTGTTTTTGTTTTTCATTATTACAGTATTTTTTTTTACTTTCAAGGGAAAATAATAGTTTTTATAAATTTTTGAACTGGAAATACTAATATCACGCATACAGCTTTTATTTTGCTGTTGTCATATTGACTCACACTCAGAATTCACACTCAATTTCTTTGTAAAAGCAGAAAATAAGAAACTTGTAGATAGTCCCTTCTTACAGAAGGTACTTAGGGCATAATGTTGTTCTGCCTCAGACACTTCTAAACTGGGAGACATTAGGTAAAAAAGATAAAATACTGCAGTGGGCATAAACCAGTTGTAATTTTTACAGTTAGGGCAACTGTCTTTAATATGGCAGAGAACACCAAGCAACTCCAGGGAAGGTCTGATAACATTATTTTGTCCCCATGGGATGACTCAGTGGTGTGGTGTATCCATTTATTTTACATGATCCTGAATGGCCAAGAAGCTCTGTGGTTCATTTACAATTCCTGTTTGTTTCACTGGACCTACTGAAGAGATCAAGCATTTATAGAAGTGAGAATGTTTTTTATATTAACATGTTTTAGAGAAAAGGAAGCTTATGTAAAACACAGCATGGGAAAGAAAAATACTGAAACATGGTTTTAAAAGTGATAAGAATGTCAATCATTTTAAAGTAGAAAAATAAATGCAACTCAATATTTGTATTTATGACAAGAAAAAGGTTTTTTTTCTTTTTGGAGAGGAAAGATGAAGAAAAGGGCACTATATTAGCTAAATATTGTACCTTGCAACATCAGTCATTTCTATCTCAATAATTCTGAAAGGGTCTAATTTATAAGTTTTTCCATTTTCCTGTTATGCTGGTTTGTAAGTTCTGACATTGCTACTGGTATGTTAATGAGAAGCTAGTGTTCCATTAAGAGTAAACCATATGCTCTACCGCATACTGTGAAAGAGAAAGCATATAATGTGACTGTTGCCTTAGTAACACATTAATTCATTTTGTCAGTGTTGGCACAGATCATTTCATTTATAAGAAAACAAGTATAATAGTTTACCACATCTATAATATTTACAGTGTTTCTGTTACAAAACAGTGACAAAATGAGTTTAAAAAATAGAGTTGGGATAGTATTATTAAAATATGGAATTTGTGGTAAAAGTGTTCACATACAAATTAAAAATAAGATTGGTGTAAAATTTCTTTTCACTTTATAAGAGCAAACGGTTTGCTTTTTAGCATATTTGTACTCAACTAATAATATGCATAAAAAAATAGTCCATGAAAAACCATAAGTAAATTAGCAGTTTTTAATGAAAGCTAAACAAAATATTTCATACAACAGTTTTGTGAAGTTACAACCATTCCAACCTAATTGTATGCTAGCGTGTTACTCATAACAAAGCTAAACATTTATCTCTTTCTATCTGTTCTTCCAGATGTTTCTTAGTATTTTAACACCACTGAAATACTGGAATTAAAGTATTCCACTCTTTTAAGTGATCATATCTTACACTTGTTCATTGATGAAGTAGGCATATATATATATTTATTTATACATATTTGTATATAAAGCGCATTATACGCTTTAGAAATTATACTTAATATGAATTGAGATACTGCAAAGAACCAATATGGAAAAAAAGTGGAGAAGAAGGAAAAGTAATTCCTCTTATTATAGTCTGCACCTGCAGAACGGTCTCAGCCTTTCTTGTTCTTAGGACATTGTGCACCTGTAAAAGCCTGTTTTTAACAACAAACATTTTACATCTGTAATGCATAGCGATCACTTTATATTAAAATAAACAACATTGCATTTTAGTTATCACTGTCATAACAACAACATTTTTCTAGTACAACTAGAATGCGTCTCTTTTGCACGCATCCCAGACAAGGTCTTAATAAGTTGTTAACAGTGTTTACTGCTCTTTAGTTGTTTGGACTAATGCAAAGGTTCAGTACGATTCAATTTCTTATCACGGTATGGATAGTGGGCCAGTTTAGTCTCTCAAAAATAGAGCAGAGGTCTTTCTAAAACTGTTATGAGTTTGTACTTAACAAATCTGTAATACTGTGGGGCTTATTTTAAAAGTATTTATGGAACTTTCTAATATAACTCAGGAAACACTGCCATTAAATCTTACTCAGACTTATGAACCACTTCTGCAAAGAAAGGTTTAAAGAATAAACTATAGTAAGATATTTCATAGTAAACTGTGTCTGGAATACAGTCACAGAACAGAATGGGTCACAGAAAATAACACTGAAATATTTTATCTATTTTTAATGTTGTTCATTTTATTTATTGAAGAATAAAACCAAATTGGCATAGTTTGAAAAAAAAACCAAAAACAAAACCAAAACTCTTTTAAGTGCAGGCACTGTAGCCTTTAAAATATATTTGTTGCTTGTATAACCAAATTCCATTTCTAGACTGACATGCTAATATTTTTAGCTTAATATTGCATAATTCAAAGATTGATAAATACAATACTCATATAGGATGGTTCTCAAGTGATGTAGCTAAAGCATTTAATAATGTCTTGTGACAGCTAACAAACCAGCTATAAATAGGAATAGCTACTAAAATACCTGAACTCTTGTCAGATGCAATACTGCAAGCACAGTTCTGCATTATTGGCAACTTAAAATTTATGGATTTCTGCTAACATCCAATATTTGGATAACGGAAATTCAAAGACATTTGGCTGAGGAAATTAAGGTTTATATTTCCTTAGCTTTTAAAATGAAATTCCATGCTGGAAGCTGGATGTCATACTGATACAAGATCACATGGGAACACTGAACACTTGATGTTGTTAAAGATCACCTTAAGAAGGCAAAAACAAGAATGAGAAAAGCTTGCGAATCCAAGGGTTACAGAACTTTTATATAGAACAGAGCTGCATAGCTACATTTGATCTAGAGATTGTGTAGAGTCCTCAAATTTTTTTTCACATCATGATCAATCCTATCACATCATCAGTATAAATGACAGGAAGATCAGATCCATAATCATTTCATGTACATACAGAAAGGTTGAAATAAGAAAAAAGAGACGAGTGGTGACTTACAGAATAAACAGTACATCCTGTATAGTGCAATCTTGATTACTTTCTGATGTCATCAGGACTCTGAACTTTTAGAAAACTTCGGGTCTGATAGTCCTATATTGGTTGCTGATAGACTGCTGAAGTTAATAAAAAAATAGATAAAATGAATTTGTTATTGAATTTATACTGGCTTTCTTTTGACTTAAGTATTCAAAACAATTTTAATATCACATATAATGCTGTGTTTAGGTGTCTGTGTGTCTGTGCATATTTCAAAGCTGTTATGGAGAAGATAGATGATTAAGTATGATTTAAAACAAATTATATAATATTAAACAAATAACAAGTCTTTTGTGCAAAAGTCATTATGTGCAGGTAAGAGGCACGTGATAGCTTAAATCACATGAATGAAAATGTACTAGCTACACCATATCACCACTAATAAAGTTTTGACTGTCGGCTACTGTTTCATTAGTTATGGGTTGGGGTTTTTTCATGGTTATTACTGTGACTCACTTTGTACACAGCTACAGCTACTAACTTGAAAGATTTCATAGAATCTCATAGAATGGGTTGGGTTGGAAAAGACCTTAAAGATCATAATTCCAAGCACCTTGCCATGAGCAGGGGACACCTTCCACTAGACCAGGTTTCTCAAAGCCCCAACCAACCTTGTCTTGAGCACCTCCAGGGGCATCCACAGCTTCTCTGGAAAACTTGTTCCAGTGTTTCCCCACCTTCAGAGTAAAGAATTTCTTCATGGTATCTAATCTAAATCTCCCCTCTTTCAGTTTAAACCATTACCTATCACTACAGTCCCCAATAAAGTCTCTCCCTATCTCTCCTGCCAGCACCCTTTAGGTGCTGGAAGGCTGCTATAAGGTCTCTCCAGAGCCTTCTGTTCTCCAGGCTGAACAACCCCAACTCTCCCAGCTTGTCCTCACAGGAGATGTGCTCCAGTCCTCTGATCATCTTCTTGGCTCTCTGCTGGACCAGTTCCAACAGGTCCTGGTGTTTCCTGTGCGAAGGACCCCAGAGGTGGATATACTTCAGGTGGGGTCTCACCAGAGCAGAGTAAAGGGGATCACCTCCCTCAAAAAATCACCTCCCTCAAACTGCTGGCCATGCGTCTTTTGATGCAGCCCAGGATATGGTTGGCTTCTGGGTTGAGAGGGCATATTGTTGAGTCATTTTGAGCTTCTCATCCCCCAATACCCCCACCTGCATTTGTGCTTCCATAAAGCTTCTGAAGATGAGGACTATTTTTCAAAAGTGTCTACTGAAGTTTTGAACATGAACTTATATACCTATACTAACATGTTGTTAACGCATAGTAACAACCTTTCTCCAGAAATATGCTTTTTGAGCATGCACTTTTAACAAGCAGAGAAATCTCTGTATGAAATCAAATGGTAGACTCTCTGCTGAACTCAGACCGGGGCTAAATTTTGCCTTTATGTCTTCAAGAGCAGGGACATAAAAGGTCTCCTGTGTTTCTGCTGGACATCCCACATTTCTTACCAGTCCTTGCCAGTCCAGTCCAGGACAGTTTTAGTATCCTACTGTTCTGAAGGCAGCCTGCAGCACTTTGCTAGATGAGTAGATAGAGCAGTATCTTCCACTAAGCTGACGACAGCAAAATTATCCAGTGTGCCTCCATTAAGAAATAATAGACTAGCCCTGCCTGGAAACTTCTGAAAGTTTGTGTCAGAGAATTTTAAATTTATATTTGTCATTTAGACAGTAGCAAGCAAAATTTTGACTAAGTATGGAGTACAGTGCAAATTCAAATCAATGCCATTAGGTTTATACACAGGCGTAGATTTAACCGGATTCACCAAGGTGATGTTCTTCTCTCCATTTCACAATGACAGGCTGCCTCTTAAATGCATTCACTGCTGTGCAATACATCCACTTACTGAGACTACATGTTCCCTGCTAATCTTTTTTTGAACACTCTTGGTCTGACACCATATTAAACACTTTATGTGTGTATAAAAGACCTGAGCTAATGTTTCATCATTCCTAACGGGGGAGGATGAACAAAAAAAAAATCAAGCTTTGTATAGGATTCTCAGTGGAAAAACTCAAAACCTCATTCTTCTCTAGTGATTGACCTGAGGACCAACGGATAATAATCAATAGGTGAAATTCTGGCAAATTATTTTAAATTCTTGAAAACTAAGGTACAAAGTACTATACTGTCCTATATTTATTCTCTTCATTGCTGGATGCATGTCAAGCCATATTCACAGTAGCAAAACTTAAGTGGCTTGCTCCAGTGCTGGCCTTACTATAATATGCCACTTTACTTATAAAGCACAGTACAAGCAAACATAGTGGTGTTTTGCTGTCTTGATACTGTCCCTGCACATTTGGGCTGGACAGAAGCACCAACTGTAGAGGTTACTCCAAGAAGAGGCTCTGTCTCTGCTCTAAAGGCAAGATATCCTTTTTTCAATCTGCTTCTACCACTACTTTTGTTCAGAATACATTTGCAATCAACACAGTTTATGGAAAACAATAAGTAAGAAAATTTTTAAAAAAGGATAAAGAATCTGAAGTACAGTGTATGATGTTAGAATGTTGAAAAGCTATTGTCCTCTAGTCAGTGGTAAAGTGTTTAGCCTGTGACAAGACTTGCAATATGTCCATGATGGCATGTAAACACAGTACAGCTAGTTGTATCTGGCACATAAGCATTCTAACTTGCTTCTGACAGCCAGCTAACCAGAAGCTTATTTAGATTTAGGGGGTGGTGGTGATGAGTCTTTGGCAGTTGTAGAAATAGTAGCCTAACAACTTGTAATACATATAATTACTCTCCATATCCCCTGGTCAGCATATCTTCTGATATGTAAATTAGATGGAGCAAGCAGATGTATAACCTAGGAAGCATTCCAGATTCATCTTGATAAAAGTATGGTATTCATACTGGGCAGGGTTCCTTTGTCTATAACAATGCCACCAGCAACACCAAAAATACATTGAATGTAAAAATAAAGCTATTGACCATTTCCAGGGGTTACAGTCTACATGGAACGTTTTTCATTCCACCTGCCATAACTAATAAGCAGTATTATTTATCAATATCAGCACCACACTAAGGTAGATATGTCATAAAATCATAGGGAATGATAGAAACCGCGAACATCTTATAAAGAAATCTATAAAACTTCTGTATTTAGCTAAAAAGTAATAAACTAGGGGAAGATGATGATGACGACAGTGGTAAAACTCATGCCTACAGAAGCTACTTTAAAGTGTATTGGCAAGATTTCGAGATCTCTCTATTTACTTGTGTATTACAATTGTCTCTCTCACAAACACTGGACTTAACCCAACATCCCAGGTCCTTCACACAAGATAACACAGAAACTCCTGAAGCAAATAAATCTTATTTCTTAGCCCAAGGAATTGTCTTGGAACATTTAAAGTGCCAATTTTGTGTATTTTTAATTAATACTTGGGCTTATTAAGTCCTTCTGGTAATTTAGCTAACTTTTAAACTAGTGAAAATTAACATAAATCATCTGTGTTACCACTTTTACTTACAGTAGTATAGACACAGGTTTGGGTTTTTTTTTGTTTGGTTGGAGTTTTTTTGGTGGTTTGTAGGGTTTTTTTGGAGTGCTGTTGTGTGAAACAATGGCTTCCTTTTGTGCTCTTTCATGACAGTGCTTACATTTGGTGAAGTAAATTAGTTGTCTGGACATATTTAGTTTTATGAACACTTTGAGATTGTAAATCTGCTTATAATTTAGGAAACCTCATGATTTGGCATATTGTCACACAGCATAAATCAGACTCTTTTTTCTTAAGATTAAGTTGTTGACACAGCTTGTATGTCTTTATTAAGACATGATTTTCACTGTTTAATGCTGTATTTGAGTTAACGTAGCAAATCAAATCAGTACTCACTATGAATCTCACACACTGCTACTCTCTAGGTATATTATCAGAACGTTGTAGAAGATGAGCATTTCTTTGTTAACTCACAGGAAAACAATACTTTAGTCTTGGCCGGTTTCCCCAAACAGAACTGAAATGCAAGGTGTGATTTTTTGTTTGTTTATGTATTTATTCTATCAATCACAGTGAATAGTGTAGTGAATTTAAGACTATTTTAAATTGGAGATTATTTTTCGAAACAGACATTTTGGATCAAATCATTAACTGTTACAAAATCATTCCCCAAAATCATCGCTGGAATGTTCCTGGATGCACTCAGACTTTATTTTTATCTTACTTTAATCTCAGTAAATGTAAAGCCTTCTATATTTCCCAGGGAAAAACATTTAATGAGAGTAACCTGAATTTCTTTTTTTTTTTAATTTTTTTATTTTAATCAGTGGATGCAGTTTTTGGTTAGAATGCTTTCAATGTGAGCATGAAACATGTATATTTATTGGCCTGATATGTTCTACTCAACATCCTGTTGACTTGTGGGAACTAAAACAATAACTTTTCTTGTTACTAGGTCACTAGGCTCTTTTCAGTGGGTAATGACATATTTTGCTATCCTTACCTTTCCAAGTCCTGAAATTCTTAGTTTTCTTAATTACTGACAGTTCTGGGCCATTGTATTCACTCTCTGCATCTTCAGACTTTCTAAACTTGGAAATCTTATCTTAACCTTCTCTCAGAAATTTTGCTAGAACAGACTTGAACAAGATATCAACTAGAGGAACCATTGTGAGTAAAATTTTCAGTTGTACAAGTAAATCTAATGCAATGCAGTGCATACTTAAAAACTAGAGAGATTTCTATTGATTATACAGTTTTACAAATGATTTTTTTAGTTCTTTATTTATATCAGGTTGATAAAATCCAGGAGATGAAACCTGAACACTGCTGTATGTACAAACTGTAACTTAACTGTTCACTGGGCACAGGTGATGAAATGGCAGCAAATTCAGTAATTTTGTCTCATCCTAAAGAACAATTATTTATAATATATACTTAAATTTATTAGTTAGAGAAAGAAATAACAGGATCTGATCTGTGCAGGTAATTTTTTAGTTGACCTAAAATTTCAGGGAAATCACGTTCAGTTCAATTTACCAGTCTGACCTTTACATAAGCCTTTTTATAGTTTCAAAGTGTTTTAATGTTTGATTTAGGGACAATTTTTCTGTTTTCTAAATTCTCAGAACTGCTTTTACTTTGATCTGTTGGCCTAATCTCTATTTTTGTAAATTGATCTTTAAATATACTAAAGTTATCTATCATATATGTCTTATAACAGAATCTTAAAACTGTGGGAACTAAGAGTTGGATGAGGTTAGTTTTGCTATTGCTTTCCTTAAAACCTCGGGCTTGAGAAGCAAAACAGAACTTAAAGAAAGCCTACTAAGCATAGGATTTAGATCTCTGAAATTGCTCTTTGCTTATTTTCTGATATGTTTTCAACATTAGTTGGCTGAACTACTGTACGGGGTATTGAAAAAAGAAATATGAAAGGAAAAATTACTTGCATTTTTGGAGATAGTCACCAGAGGGCATTTATGGACTAACTCAAGACACATTTTTTCATTCACTGTGGGAATGCTGAGGAGTATTCTGAATTATGCTATATTGATATGAGAAATAAATCACTACTTTAAAAAATTGAAAGGTTTGATTTAAAATGAGATTTTATTTACAAAGAGCGAAGAAAGGTAGATGACCAATATAATTTTTGACATCTCTAGAACTAATTGACTGTATTAGGTATGTCAGATGATCTGAATTTCCACACAACCTTAGAAAAAGATATCATGGGAAAAGAAAAAAAACCCAAAACATTATGTCCTACCTTTCAGCATTTTACAACTATATATCTAATGTATAGTTGGAGGAAACAGTTCTTTTTAAGTCAACTGCAACTGAATAAAAGTAGGGTGCTTTTTT
>VZRU01002992.1:396779-451984 GCA_013398155.1 Pedionomus torquatus
GGTGTGTTTTTTTTTTTTTTTTTTTTTTTAATGGTTTCATCTTTTGTGCTGCAAGACATACTAATTGATATTATTAAATAGCTGCCTTTCAATGAAGATAATAATAAATATTCTAATAAAATAATGAAGACTTCGAAGAAATGGTTAGGGATCAGGTAGTAAAAACTGATGTGGTATTCCAAATGTAGGGGTAGGTCCAGAATATAAACTTACTTAAATACTTCTAAAATAAAAATTAAACAATTTTATTATCAACTTCTTTGAATAAAGAAAATTCTTTATTTCATGTATGATTATAATTCAGAATGAAGTAACATCTTTAGAAGTAACTTCTTTAACAAGAAGGATTTATTTTAGCCTCATTCTCCCCAAAACAGAGACCTTGTCAGAATTAACTGCATAAAATACAACAGAAATCCTGAAAAGACATGCACTAGACAGGAAGCTTTATAAAGTAAATCCTAGATTTGATAGCAATATCAAAATGCTGTGGTTGCTTGATTATAAACTAGACAATTATAATATTTAATTTTTAGTAAAGGAGTTAAATGGAAAGAAAATGCATTGTGAAAAATATTAGCAAAATTAAGAGAAATGACCTAAGGATCAGTTCAAGTACAAATATTCTCTTTGAGTGGATATCTGCACTCACCTGTCTGAAGTTAGTAGAACTCAGTGAATATCATTTTAGAAAATGCACATTTTAAATTTCATATTGGTGTTTTAGCTTTAATACCCAACTTTTATTCCACAGAGATCATAGGCATGGGTAGTAATAAACTTAAGGCTAGAAAGATTTACCCTATATTTCATAACAAAAAAATCATGCTTTTTTTGGTAGCAAGGGTATATTGTGTGCTTTGTCTTTTCCAATTTTTTTTTGGAAGAGGTTATATTTTGTTTATCTGCAAAGAATTTGCATATGTATTTGTAAGCCAAGTCTTTCAGACTGTAGTTCAGTGGAAGTCCAAAATATCTCTACCTTCCATTTGTTTCACATTTCTGTGGTACAACCACACTATAGTAGTCCAGTATCATTGTGCAATGTTTTCAGTCCCGTCTTTCATCCCTTGTGAGTGAATACAGACATTCCTTCAAATATTCTTCATTGGCTAAAATGATTTTAACTTCTATAGTGTTCATCAGATGTTTTCAGTTTAAAAAAACCCACAATAAATATACTGACCACGTAATGGAAATGCAAAATTATCAAAATCATATACATGAAATCTAATTACAGCAGCAGCCTTCATCTGTATGTTTCTGAGAAATTTAGAGTTAACAGATTTAAAGTCTTGAAGTTCAGATGAATCTTAGTTAGAGTTTTGTATGAAATATGTTTCAAAATAAGGGGTTACCACTGACAATGCCCTGTTTCATATTTAACTCTGAAGGTTCAGGCATTTTCAACTGTTCTTTCAGCAACAAAAAGAGAGGGAAGTGACTACCTTGGAAGTTTCTTCCAAGATAACTACAGACCAGATCATCTAGAGTGTTGTATCTAAATTAGAATTCTGAATTACACAGTAAAATGGTAGCTCTTGTATTGCGTAAAATAACTTAATACACTGACTGTTGCAACTACATTTCTGGTAGCAGAAGAGAGATGCGATTTCTGAACGGTCTTCTTTATGACCCCACACCTGACTGATAGAGATCTTACTTGAACTGTATTTAATGTATTTTTATTTGAAGTATCCTTCAGAGGCCAGGTCTTTAACACTGCAACTATATTCTATATATAAATAAATTAAATTTTAAAAGATAGAGTTGGTCTTTTCTTTCTTTGGCCATATAATATTCCAGAGCTTGAATTATGTAGTAGTTTCTTATCTAGTTCTCTGGATGCTGTGTGACATCTTGTGGGAATGTGCATTATACATACTGTTTCAGAGTAGCTAGTTTAGGATGATCATAAATTTATATACATAAATATGTATGTATATGTATATGTATGTGCATATATACATATGCCTATACCTGTAAGCATTGCCCCTCTCTCTATATATATGCAGACAATTGTTTGTTTTTTTGTTTTTTTTTTTTAAATTAATTTTAATCAGCTTTTTTTTATTTCTTCACTGTGTAAATCTGAGGCCATAGGATTCTGTGAGAATTCATAGATTTAAGAAATTGCAATAAAAATCTTTTTTTTTCCAGAATTTTTAAAACATTTATGATTCTTTATGAGTGTCCTAAAATTAATAAAGTTATCATAGTCCTAGAATATTTGTGCCACAAAGATCTAATCACACTCTTATATGACCTTGAATACGTGCAGTCTTCAGGCATATTACCTCATAAATAAAATTCAGGTATCACCAATGTCAGAAAAGAAACTTAGTGAAAAATTTATTTCTCCATAGCATAAAAGTCTGTGACATAAATAATCTTTTTGGTTTTTTGCACTTCAATGTTTTTCCTTCATGGCTGCTTATATTCATTGTTTCTGCTCTGCTATCTTCCTTTTTACTCACAACTGTCAGTGGTGAGAAGCTGTGGAAAGAGCAGAATGACACCAAGAGAATTGTTCAAAGAGGGACAAGCTACGTGGCTCAGAAAGAAAAGGCAACGTCTAGAGTTCTGCTTGGAAGATAAATGTGAACAGGATCAGGAGGAAGGGACTGAGAAGACAGAATTTAGCACTCTGGAACAGTGACAGAGGTCAAATGACAGTGAGACAGAAGAGGAAGATAGAAGAGAATGTAGAGGAAGAAAAATGAAGGACCAGGGGCTTCTAGGGCTACAAAACAAGGTTAGCAGGACACAAATGAAAGCTTTCTTCAAGCCACTGTATTTCTACATAACAATGATCAAACAAATTTCATGTAGAGATGTAGCTGATTATATAAGTCACCTGAGGTTACCGCAACCAGTGATTAATTTAACTAGAGAGACATGATAACAGGAAAATGTATAAAAGAGATCTAGGGTATCTAAAAGAGAGATAAGAATGAGATGAACTGAAAAATAGTTAAACTAGCAGATTAGCAGTTTTCCCTGGGACTGGTGTGGGACCTTATGCTACTTAACAATTTTATTAATAACACTAATGAAAAATGATAATTTGGTTTTGAAATTTGCCAGTGCCACAAACAGAGTCATAATCAGAATGTTCCACAGAAAGAAATCAAGATACTAAGGAGTGAAATTAGAGAAATGCAATGAAACATATATGAGAAATCATTATCTGGAAAAATCAAAGGAAAGGAGGACTTGTGAGATTCGATTGATTCACATTCTTTGCTGAGAGACAGAGAAAAAATGAAATGCAATTCTCTACTAATTTTTACTTAATCAAGCTGTTTCGAGAAGCCCCATGTACCTGTTAATGTCATTGCACGAGAAACTGGTAGTGTATGTAGTTCTGGTCATCGATAGTCACTGAAAACAAACTCATTCCGGAACCAGTGAAGGGAACTACTGGGATGATTGAGGCGGATCATACAGGAAGAGATTAATAGAGATTGCCCTAACTAGTGTAGACAGGTAGAAGTTCAGATAGATGTCCCAACCCATTGAGAAACATGTGTGAATGTCAAGAACATCCTGCCTGAAGTGCAGGCAAGCTACTAGGTTGGTTTTAAGATCTTGATAGATGTACACATATATAACGCTTGTCTGTGTGATGGCAGTGTATTGGACTCAGTGATCTTGAAGATTCTTTCCGGGAAAATGGCTGTAACCAAATATAAAGGGGGCACTAATGGAAACAGTGCCTCTATAGGCCTGCAGGTTAACATTGCTTGTTCTTTTTGTGTTTATTAGATGTGCAACTGCATGGAGTTACAGATTGTAATTAAAATACTTTCAAAGATAGAAAATAACCTTTTCTCTCATCCTAAACTCTTCACATAGAGGAAACTGTAAACTGTAAGTCATGGTATATGTTTCCAGTAAGATGTGCTCTGATCCCCACATTATGCCATTCCACCACCACCATTAGAGGTTTATGGTGGAAAAAAAAAGAAAATTCACTGTAAGTTACTACATTCACATTTTTATTTATATTGATTGAAATAAGTATTTTAAAAATATTTTTAAAAATAATATTGAAAAAGTATGAACAGAATGAAATTTTGGATGCTGTAATTTATGACTTCATAGCTGACAGATTGGCTGACAAAGATTGGTGACGCTATGGATAATAGATCTGCTCCCATCTGTGGGGAGAGAAACACTTTGAATGGCAGTTTTGGAACCTCTCTGCTAGACAAAGGTAGTGACAGAATGTTAGATCTATCTGAGGTTGAAGTGGGGAGATGAGCAAGTGAAAGTCTTGAGAGGAATTATTGTCCCGCTGGTGAGGAAACTAGCAATGTTATATTTTTTTTAATTTTTTCTCTGAAGTGTAAAAACTGTAAGTGAAAAAGAAATATAAATTTTAATTTAAAGAAATTGACTGGGGTGATTTGTTTCACAGGGATTCTCACCCAGTGGGTCAAAATGAGACTAATATATTCATGAATCAACACAAATTTTTTCACCAAAGCACTAAAAAGCGTGACTAATTGCATGAAATAAAAGGTATTACTGAACAATGAAACCACTGTTCACGAGCATAGCAGCTCTGAAGACTGGCAATGAGCACCCTGGTTTTTGCTCTGGATTCTCCTGTAGCAAGTTGAAGAGATGGTGGTGAAGACATACCAGTCATTCTGGTATCATTGATGGTAAGGTAATCCTCTCATATAAATGGACAGTTGAGGACAGGCACCCAGGTTGCTGGAACTTCTCTGCAGACACCCCGAGTCTGGTATTCACCTTGCCTAACATCTGCTCTGTAAACAGTTGTCCAGGCAAACCTTGTGCTGTCATCTATATGCCTTTTTAAAGCAATGAAGAAAAGAAGAAACCACTAAGGGCCATTTCATCCTACCCTGAGGCGAAAGGGATTGGACATCTGCCATTTAGGTGATGATAGAGGGAATCTAAACAATTACCTTAAACCAGATGTTTAATTTTCACGTGATCCCAGGGCTCCTCCAGAAAACTCTGATAATACATGGTGAGACAACGTAAAAAATTATTATCTTTATCTGCTCTGCTAGAGACTTCCACCCCATCAAAGAAGCTGGTCAGTAAAATGGAGCCTTGCATTTCATATCCTAATACATGCACTTAATCAATGCCTCAATGAATTAATGCAGCACGTTGTGGTTTGGAGCAGACAAATTGAGGACGGGGCACACATATTAACTTGTCTTTCGTTTCTTCTACATTAGAAACAATTGGCAAAGAAACAAGACAGTCAGCTGTAGGCTGTAACGACACAAAACATCAGAGTGTGTTTGGAAGGGTTCAGACTTAGGATATACAGAGCACATGCCTTCACTTATCTGAGCATCAGTTTCCCAGCACATAAAGAGTGGTTAAAAATATTTATCCGATAAGAACAACTCTAATGTGGAAAATCTTCCTAGCTTCCACTGTCCACATAGTTCTTTATGTTTTTTTAAAAATATACAAGTAAAAACATGGGTATGAAAGGACGTTTCTCAAGTTTCTGTAAATAACTGCAACATGAAAGATGGAATTTCACTATTTTGAAAATGTTATTATGTTCTTCTAAATCAACTGCAGATGAGAAAATAGATTTTGTTGTTGCTGAAAACAAATAAATACTGCCTTCCTCATTAATATTTTGCCCAGTTCTGCTGTTTTAGAAGCATCATTGGATGCTTAATGCATTTGTGTTATAAAATAACATTGTGTCAACTTTCAAGGCTGCAATGATAATAATTAATACATTCTATCAGTACTTGATATTCATTGCAAGTACCAGTAACATTAGTGACATTGTTAAAAGTTCCTAATCTGAATGCTGCTGAGATAGACAAGATGCATGATTTTGGATCAGAATGCAAGATCATTTAAACCTGGATTTACTCGCCACCATTTTTTCCTGGCTTCTCCATCAAATGGTGCTTTGTAGAGATTATTTTGGGATCCAAAATGTTAACTATTCATTGGAATGCGCTGTACAAACTTGGAAACATGATGAATGATATTTTAAGCATAAGCATTTAAAACATATCTGTTCTGTGTTTAAATGTCAGAACAAAGCATATTACAGGAAAAACACCTACAAATGCAAAAACGCAATAAACCCACAAAATATGGGTTAAAAATTTCCATATTTGATCTGGGTAGCAAATTATAGAGAGAGCAAAAACCCCCTACGCATAACCATAGCTGCCAATTCTGGATCTTCCAAAAAGCAAGGGCAGGATACCAAGTACATGATTCTGCCTTGTGCCAAGCAAGCATCTATGAAAATGTCACCTTTATGCAAGTGAAACACAAAACGAGTAGAATTTGCCCTTAAATGTGAGGGGGAAAATGTTCTGAAAATAAACAAAATGCTTTTTACTGCTAATTAAAACATGAATCAATAAATATTTTCAAAGTTAAATAATACTGTTCCTCTCAAGCTGAGCACCAATCTGCTGGGCTCCAGCCAGGAGAGAATCTTTTCTAGCATAGTTACAAACAACTGATGAGAGGAGTGGAAAACAGAAACATGAACACAACTTTCACAGTAATTCAAACAAAACTGCATGATTTTTAACATATTGGTTAAAAGTTTTTTACCCTTTCTACCTCTTCGTGTAGTGGTCAGTATGCTGTCAGTATAATGACCTACAATGAGCAGTCAGATTACTGGAATTAAGACGTCAGTTTCAAAATAAACACCGGTTGGTTCAACAAAGCCTGCAGCTAGGATTATGTCAAGACTAGGAAGACATTTAAAGCCCAATTGAATGAGAGTAGCTGCTTCTGAAGGGAAAACATGTTATAGCATCCTAATTTACTGTAGACTTACCAAACTGCTGTTCCTGGTTGTCTGAAATTGATTGCTGAAGCTAGACTAGGAATATGCTCACGGTACAGTCCTTGCTTTGGATGTGGAATATGATCGGATCCTCATTTCTTTTCCTCTTGGAGTCAGTATCTTTGGTTTTCCCACAAACATTTTTTCACGAGTCTGCCTATGACTGGAGAAACAGATCCCCAGTTGCTATCACCTACTCTCGTTGCTTTGTATATTGAATATGGGATAAGATTCCCAACAGAGATGATGTAGCAGGGACAATAAGGGTCACTTGAATTATAGTAATGTATCTAATGAGATTTCAGAGTTGAACCCATGATTCTTACTGACCTCTCAGGAGTTAAACCATGTCATGTTTTGTTTGTTCCATAAAGATTTGGCTTAATCTGATAATGATGAAAATTCTATGAAAAAGTTTATACTGAACACATTCGGGCAAATATAAAACAAGTTTATTTGTTTTCTCTCTTGCACCTATTCTGAGCATAACAAATGAATTAAAACCCCACAACCCTCTTACTCCCAACTAACTATTTAAAAGAATGGAAAAGGTGTCTGTATCTGAGTTGTAGGAACCTTTAAAGAACACTATGTTCCACCATAAACTTCATTTGGATCTATTTCTCTCATAATATGGTTTTAAAAAACAGTTTATGTAATCCTTCAAAAAGCACTGTCACATTAAGATTGCAAAGATTAATATTTTTATTCCTTTTTTTCTTTTTTTTCTAGAGTATGTGTGCTAAGGTCCTAATCAAATCCACACATGTCACATGTGAAACAGCGTGATATAATATCCCTAGGAAATGCCAGTTGCCATAGATCTTCTAGCTAAATACCTGACAAAGCAGTTCTAATTTAAATGCAGTTTCTGTGACTTGCAGGTCCTGCTTTTTAATGTGTAGGCCTTTGTGGTAGGTGCAAAGTATTAGGTCTTATATCCATGTACACACCTGACCCAGTTGTGCATCTACACCCCAAAAGGTGTTTGTTATCACATTATATTTATGTCCGTTAGGGCTTAGACTAAACAAGCTCAAGTAGTGGACACAATACACTACATTTCCATACAAAATATTCAACAGACCAGTATGACTGCACTGTAGCTCAGTCTTCAGAGTTACTCCTGATAGTATTTCAAGTATCTGGATTTTATAACAACTCTGATGCATGTTTTAGGACTACCTACAGTACTTGAAATTTTTAAGTTAATCAGTCAGCAAAAAAGTTAACAGAGAAGCTATTTCTAAGTCTTATTCCCAGGCATGGGATGAAAGTTTCAGTCCTGTTAAATCATACTGGGCAGATTTCTGGCAAGTAAAGGAATAAGAATACTCTGACCACAGACCGGTCTGGCCAAAGCTTTACCCAGCCCGTGGCTACTTCCGATCTCTGCTTTTGAGAAGACTATTCTGACCTCCTACCCTGCATCCCAGCCTTTCATGACTGTCTCAGTTTTTCTTGCCTACAGCTCTGCTACTCCTTTGTGGTTAGTGTGGGAGTATACATATGTATATGATATATATTTTTAAGCATTTCAATGGTGGGATTTACAGCACTTGGATGGTGAATGCTGAAAATTACTGGGCAATATAGGAAGTCAGGTAGTATGGAAGTATCAAAAACAGTGAGTGGTAATGATAGTAATCTCTTTGGTGGTGGGGTGATGGTACAGGACAGGCTGGGGGCCCTGAGAAAACTCATGACTCTGAGTGTGTTTCTGGAGGTAGCACAATGTTTGCTTTGGCATGGTTAAAAACACAGCATAGGGGACAGCCATACAGGAGCACTCTGGGATGTATTATATTGGGAGAGCATGTGTCCTGCCAAAACATTTGAAAGTCCTGTTTATTACTCGACTCTATTGTAATCTAAATGTGATTAAGGAATGTTGATGATCTAAACAATCACTTGGTTAGTGAACTAAAAGATGATGCTTTTTTTCACTCTGCAATCATTCAAATTTCCTTCATGGCAAATTGTGGTAGGATGCAAAAGAGGTTGCATTATATAAGCATAAAATAAAGAACGGTAGATTTGTAGTAAATTACTTTACTAAATCCTGCATTAATGAAAACTTCAAAGAGCCGATGTAACTACTGCATGGCAGCAGAGGTAGCCAGGAGATGATAATTGTAGGAATACAGATATATTATTAGAAAGAGCACTGCTCTGCTTCCAACATCTGCATTGCTTCAAACATACTTAAAGGTACACAATACTATCTTTTGTGTTTAGGAGTAGGGCACAAGCAAACAGATAAATAAGCTTAATGGTCACTCTCCCTTTTTCTTTGCTGCTCCATGCACTGCATGCATGCATTAACGTGGACTAGAACAAAATACATTGCATCACTTCCTATGTAATGTGCAGGGAATACTTTACAATTCCCACGTGGTCGTTCCTTACTTAGTATTAGTACTTTAACTCTCAACCCTTTATTTTCTTTTAGACATTACTTCATTTCACTCCTTCAAAGTAGGGACAAACAGAGAATGAAGTGTGATCTGATGGATAAAATAAAAGCTGGAAACAGGAGGCTAGATTAATTTTTTGTGCTTATAGAATATTCATATTCAACTTTAAAAAAATGGAAAATCAGAAAAAGAATCCTTTTCAGACTCAAGAGAATATGTTGTAAATGTAAGTAAAAGAAAGATTTCAAAACATTTACTCTACTATAGCTGGTCATATATATTCTTCATACAGAGACAGCCACAAAATAATACTCTGGAGGTTATAAAATAGACTATACATATGAAATCAAACTTTTAATGTTAAAACTAGTATAGTTTGAGCAATGTTAATTCAGCCCCTTTATGCATATATTATGATGCTGTTTCCTTACTTCAGCCTATTTTTGTACAGTCTCTGCCTCTTTTAATGAATGATTAGTTATTCAATATTTGACTAGTTATTCGAAGTGTGATCTCTTTTTTTTTGTATTCACCACAGTATTACAGATTTCTTCTTCAGTATTTTGGTATGCTTACTACATCTGAATGCCATAAAAAGTTAATGGATTTGTCTTCACAAAGTTCTGTGAAATGGATGGTGGTATTATCCTTGCTCGTCAGGTGAGAACCTGGGGCATAGAGAAATTATCAGTTTAACTGAAAAAGATGCGGCTACTCTGGAAGAAATAGAAGAGAATCATCTAGTGATGATCACAATGTGACCACAATGCATCTATAATAAAGCATTCATTGCAGTAGTTTAGGAAATACAGTATCTTCAGTTACTTTGATTCATTACCTGTGAAAACAAATACCTCATACTTAGAACAGTTTCTAATTAAAAAACCCAACCCAAAAAAACCCACTTTCAAGACTAGAAGACTTCTACAACTATGGAGTTTCTGGTTTCAGAAGTCAACACAGCAGCTACTCTTTATGTAGGTGAACCCCGGTCCACGTAAGGAATGAGTAACTTCATACCTACTTTTAGGTGCTGAAGAACAAGGCTCATTAGATTCCTGTTTTCAATCCTAATTCTAGAACATAATGATCAGACTACTTTGCCTTTGTGCCTCATTGCTCTTTTTCTCCTTGCTTTTTCCTGGTCACCCACCAAATCACACTTCTCCCTTCAGCCCTCCCTTTGCAATTATCCAGTATCTCTATAGTGATCCTTTTCTCCGCTATGAAAGTGTTGCCCATGTTTCTGCTACCTTCCCCTGCTTCTTGGCTACATTTCTGTATATTCTGTGCAAATACTTACTTGAGTCAGGGAATACCCACTTCTGTGGATATTGCCCAGGAGCCAATGCTCAGAGATCTGGAAGGTCAAGTTCTGCCCTCAGTTCCCTCAGCTGCAGCGGCAAAGATGATTGCTTGCAAAGGTAACTTTTCTTGTTGGAGGTGGACCACCCAGATAGAAGAACTCTGATTGCACATGAACTCAGACTTTTTTCATGGTCTTGTAACTATGTTAATTTTTAGCCAAATTTCAATGTGTACATTAAATATTCTCTTACTCTTGACAGGACCTTGAACTAGTCTGAATAAATGAACTACAGTAATTTTTTTATTATGAACCAAACAGAAGTGTGTTTTTTTTTCTCTTCCTTCTACTAATTTTAGAAACATAAGCTCTATTTTATAAGATTTTTATTTTTAAAAATATATACATGTGCATATATGCACACAGAAATGATTAAAGAACATTAACTTGAAGTAAAACACTGAAATGTCAAATTACAGGTAGAAATTTGGGTAGAGTTCAGGAACAGTTGTTTAATTTTGGCAAAGCTATAACATACCAAAAAAAAACCCCAGTTCTTGTAAAGGAAGGAACTGAACAACTTATTGAAGAATTTCAATTAGATATAAGGAACAATTTCTTCACTATGAGGGCGGTGAGGCACTGGAACAGACTGCATGATAGAAATTGTGGATGCCCTATCCTTGTTCAAAGCCCAGCTGGCTGGGGCTCTGGGTAACCTGGTCTAGTGGGAAATATCCCTGACCATGGTAGGAGGGTTGGATCGATATGATCTTTAAGGTCTCTTCCAACCCAAACCATTCTATGATTCTATAGTTCTATGATTCTGTAATTTCAGTTCTGGGGGTACTACCTGGGACAATGAATCATGTGATTTAAGCCACTACATGGAATCACTGAGGAGTAAAATCCTCAGGCTGTTCCCAGTCCTCCTTTTTTATGCTTGAATAGAGCTTCTGCTTGCAGAAAATAATACTGAACCTGTAGCTTAACAATTGCAATAATTTTATCAAGGCATGGCTTTTTAATAAGATTGGAAATGTTACTCTTTTGCATCACATGTTATCAATTTAGATATATCTCATCTTCCATGCCAATATTTTCTGATATTTTTTTTTTCTTTTGTAATTATAAACATATTTTAATTAACACTTCCTGCACATTAATTTATTTTGCTATAGATTTTTCAAAAATATTTTAATTGTAGTTTTCTATCTTCATTGCTATTTCTTCAATGACAATTACACATTTGTTATTTATCTGTCAAGCTAAACACATTCCTGTCTATTGATTTGATAGACACCTTTTATTGTTGTTAAAATTTAAACCTTTCAGGGATGAAGAAATATTTAAGAAACTTAAATGATTAATATGTTCACCAAGAAATGTTCATGCTACATTTTTCTGAGACAGTTAGCATGTTACTGGGCATCTAGAAATCATCTGCTTTAGGGGAAAGAAAGTAAAATTAGAATAAATGAAAAGTTTTCTTTATGGCTAATTTTCCATGCAGTTGTTCCCAGCCATTAAAGAGTTTTCAAGAAAAGCTCTTAATTTTTTAATTTTTAATTTAAAACGACTTTTGAAATTAATCCCTTTACCTCTCTTGATATCTTTCTGACAACCTCTGAATCTCTTCAAACTGTTGGTTAAAAAGTGCACCACTAAATCAGCCTGTCATCAATTTTGTCTCTCACCAGAGTGACTCAAAGAGTTGCATCAGCTAGATCATTTAAAGAAACCACAACTTTTTAAAAGAACATCTGCTGCTGTAATTTATAATGTATAACATAATCTCACATCCAAATTTGACAGAGTTTGGTAATGTCTTCCAATAATAGGTTGTGAGAGATTCTGTCCTGGGATGCTGCAAACAAAGAGGCAATAAATTATTAAGAGAAACACCCACTAATCTAATGAGAAAAAGAAAAATCTCTGCTTTGAATACTGACAAATATGATGCCATGCAGACTCTTTTTTAAACTGCCTGTTTCGTTTTTAAGTATGTACTGGTTTCTCAGGACATAATTTCCTGAGATTAGTGAATATGAATGAAAGTGCTAAGTGCTGACAATTTGAATTCTCACTTCCTTTAACACTCAAGTGCTAAATATTGCCCAAACTTTTGCTAAAATGTTAAGTATCTATCTTTTTTTTCACTAGTAAATTACCATTGATTTGAAGATCTGACAGCTACAGCCATAGTATAGTAGGAAGAACAGTTAGTGTATAGGAGAAATAAATTCCAGATCATGATGAGAAAAAACCATCCAGTTTTCATGAGCAAGGCAACCGCTCTATTTCTGAGACAGAGTAAGTCAATGTGGGCTAAGTCTGGGAAGAAGCATCAGAAGAGCGGAAGTACTGTGGGTAGTGAGTAGTAGTCTGTACTGATACAGTGTATTCTTGCATATTTTTGGAAAAGGGAAAAAAGCTTAGAAACTAAAGCATTTCCAGGGACAAATTCTCACCAGAAAGTCCATCATTAACTCAGTTACTTTTGTGACTAAAGTATACTGTATGGTTTTGTGTCTACATGCTCGGTGTACAGGTACTGTAAGAAGAGGAGGCTGGGGATGGGACGCCTACAGGGATCTGCAGAGATAAAGTGGATGAGATAAATACTCAAATTGTATTCAGAGAACTGCTATTAGTACCATCTGGTAATGCAAATATTGGTTGCTATCATGTAATTGCACTGGAATGTGGGTACCTTTTTGCAAGCTTCCTGTGAGCAGTCTGGTATGGAAAGTCACTTTTGATGCACATGAGCAATAATGAGAAAGAGGAAAGGGTCTGGTGGAAAGCATGTTCACATTTTTTAATGGAAAAGTTATCCACTCAGCAACAAAGGTGGTGAAGTTCCCAGTTTGAAAGTACTTTACAATCAGAGGCCTCATCAAGAGAGTCATTTTCAAAAAAGCACCACACTCCCTCATTGCAAATGAATAAAAAGCTGAGAAAACAAGCAGAGAATAAAGCTACTCTCAGCCTGGGGTTGGCTCCGTAGTGCGGCCTAAATCAATCCCCATCCTTTTTTATGCAGAGTGCACTTACATGCTGATGTGATGGCACAGTTTTGTACAAGAGGTCCCAGGTTTGGTAACTTAAAAGTGGCTTATACAGTTCTTGAAATACTTTAAAGGAGAAGGCACGTTGTCTGAAATACAACTGTATACTGCAATTATAAAGCAGCATTTCTTCCCATTGGAAACAGAATAATAATTCTATTTTTATGTTGTATTGATTTTAAAGAAACTGCATTCTCTTGAATCTGTAGATCATTACACATTTTTATCTTTAGAGTATAAAATAATGTAAAAATAAATTGTGGCTTACCAGCGTGGCCTATGCAGCAGATTGTACAATCTTCATTTTCTAGGACATTGTACCCTTAGTACATACTGTCAATAATCCAGTACTATAATTACATTCAATTAAAATTATAAAAAATTATTTGTGTGAAACTAGAAAGTTTTGGTTCTCTTCATTTGCCTCCTCTCACTTGAGTCTTTTAGGCCTTCCAGCACTTCACCAAAACACTTTTTTTAAATGACAGTTTAGCGTCTCTCAAATTTAAATGTCTCCAAGATTATGCTTGAAGAAAAATACAAAATATTGCAAAGACAGTAACAAAATGGAAAAAGTGTCATCACAACTATGTGAGTAAATTTTAATTTGCATTTCTGCAACTCATTTTAAAAGAAAGTTATCTTTTCAAAACACAGAATAGGTGGCAAATGCCCTAACTAACCATGAAGCAGGTAGTACACTAGTGGATACCCTGAGTAATCAGTTAGCATCCCCCATTCCTTCATATAATGCTATCTGACAAGTAAGAATATAAGAATAAGAAGGCGTTCTGCTAGGTGGGATCCAAGACTGAGTTTTTTAATTGACCTGTACCCATTGGCCACATGAGTATGACAAAGTCAATGTTACATCAATATTCTGAAATTTTTCTTCTAAACAGGATGTGGAAATTCGACTCATCAATTAAGAGACAGGAAAGAACTCTAATAAAATCTTTTGAAATATCCTGAAATACCCATCTTTTAAAATACCCATCTTTTAAATGTGACAGTACAGTACCATAACATGACACTCCTACATCATGATTTTGATGATGTACAAATCAGATGATGACAAACATCTACTGCACTGCATGTGTTCCTCATGATGTTCATAAACTTTAGTTTAGGAATGCAGATATTCAAGAACTGGCAGAGATTGTGTAAACTAGCAGACATTAATATACCATGAAAAGGAAAAAAAATCACTCATCTGCTCATGTATTTCTGCTACTAGAACTAGAAGGTGCATGTATTTTTTTGAGATAGTCTGCTTTCTATTTGGTCTTACCGAAGAGTTACTGATACCAGAAAAAGTTAATATTCTAAGAGCAAATTTGGTGCATAGCATTCATGGCTACCAGCTACTAGATTAGGTACTAGTATAATTATTATATCCATCATTACCAAGAGAACCAAACAAAAAATAAACAAACACAAAAATTAATTACCATAAAATTTACCATTTATCTACCTGCTATTGATGAAGACCAAATCACCAAATGCAAATGCCATTTTTGAAATTCTTTCTTTTTAATACACAAGTCATTATAAGGACTATAAAATTTGAATCCTAATTGTACCTCTATGAATCTAATTTTTGACTCCATTGAAACACTATAATTTAAGAAAGATGGAAGAACATGCAGTGAAGATCTGTTGCTTAAATGCCGTAATCTGTCTGTCAATCCTAGCTTCCCTCATACGGCCCATTTTGAAGATCATGTTGCCTTTCTGTACTTGTTGGATATCCATTCCCTAGACCTCATTTCCTTGGGTGGTTCAAGCTGTCAGGTGCTCAGACTATGGCTAGCAATTTTTCAAATTTGCTGATGTGCTCAGCCCCCACTTAGGCTTTTAAACAGATGACTGTTTCTGCTTACCTATAAAAGCTTTCTGTTCCAGAAGACATTCTTCTTTCAGTCACACTACTTAAAATCCAGCTATCTTAACTGACTCTAATTTAAGACAATGTAAATAGGAGAATCTGATTAGTTACATAATTTTCAATCTGTGTGGTAATACAGAACGTTTATGGTAGTAAAAATAATGTCATATTTGTGCTAATAAAAAATTATTTTTTTTTCTCCAAAGGATAATTATTTAAAAATCCAGTCTATGTATGGGCATAGAAGTATATTTATTTCAAATTTTCTCATAGTAAACATTGTTAAAATCTCATAACCCATTTCTGTTCCAATAAAACTTTTTCAGAAAACTGGTCTATTAAAAACTGTAAACATTTCTGAGATAATACTATGTTAGTGTCTATGTTAGTGTCTGACCCAGGTGGCACTGGAGGACACGCAAATGAATTGATGGTGTGTGACTGGAATTTCACCTTCCTCTGAAATGTCAGGTATAGATTATTGATGAGGTAATATTTATGGCTCAGTGGCTCAGTTTTATATTGCAATTCTTGAACAATTGAATTTTCATAGAAAAATTCTGAGTTGAAATTCTGAAGATTAACAAGACATCATTAATTTATAAAAGCAAGGAGTGTATGTCCATCTCCAGAATATACCTATTCCGTCAATCCCTTCTATGACATCCTTGTGTTATACTCTCCTTGTGATAGACATGTCAAGACTCTCTAAAGTCATGACATAGCTGTATATGAAAGACTGAGATTTACAGTTTATGCTCTTATTCTCAACTGACTTTCAAATCATCCCCTTCTGTTCTGCCTCCCATTTTGGCCTGGAGGCCACAAGGTTTCTGATATATTATATTATAATTATAACATATTTAACCAGGAGCTAGAAAATATAGGTTCTAAGCTCTTCCAATCCCGTATTTCAACCTGCATCTGGTGACAAAATAGTTTCAGATGGGACATAATTTATTCCTTGCTTCTTTGGGTTAGGACACTGAGCAGCAAAGGGTTCTGAGAGAAAGTAAGCAAAGGGACACATTGATTCTCAGATCTGTGTACTGGAATAGCCTGGATCTGAGGTACTCAGTTCTCACTTCAAAAGGTTAAATATTTTCTCAGGCACAGACATGATTTTTTTCTGCCGAGATATGGTTCTTTTTTGCCATTATTGTATTCAGTGATTTGAACATTTTCCTAGCATTCTAGTATGGAAGAATTTTGGGGGAGGATTGGTAAACATTGTTTTGGGATAATGCCCAAGTTTATTCTGTTACCTATATTAAAAAATGTATCTCTACAAGCATGAAATTTAATGTCACCACCGTGTAAGAAAGCACTATGGTTTTCCCCTATTCTTCAGTTTGTATTGATTTCTATAAGTTTATATGAGTTTGAACATGTTTTTAGGGAAAAGCATGTTTCTCTTAAATTTTAATATGGAAGTCTTAGATTCTTGTCTGTCATCTCCAAAAAATAGTTCTCTTTTAAGAGAGCCTTAATAAACGTGTGGGGCAACATTTACAGAGCACCATTTGTGCATTCAGCAGCAGTGCTCACACTGTCTGTTAAATGGAATTGGCCTTCACTTCTGTTTCTGAATGTGATGAATGGCATCATTCAATAATATATGTTTGTCAAGTTGCAGTCTTGTGCAGTGTTAAGCACAGTGTTAAGCAAGGTTCAGTCTGCATCTAAAATACATTCTCTAATTAAAAAAAAAAAAAAGTAAGACAGAAAATGACAGGAAAACTTTGGTGCGGCTATGTATGCTATCAAAATTACCGAGAGGACATTAATCACTGGGAATACTGTTTCACATTGGGTTCATTGCAGGCAAACTGATGACAAGAAATGTACTTTGGGATTTAAATCAGAAAAAAAAAAGCTTTACTCATGCAAAGTCCTTCATTACTTAAGAAAACAGGCATATTAGCAATATTAACATATGAGTGGGAAGGCAAATATTATGTATTTACATGTGCTAAATAATAAAAATTCAGAACACATACACTCAAGCGCCTGCTTCAGGATGAGGAACCTGTTCTCTTTGCAGTTTGAGAAGGGATGTAGGATTATAATTCCTAACCTAGCAGGAATTTCTGTAGGTTTGTTTCTTTCCTTAAAAGAAAACTGAAAAGCCATACAATTTTCAGTAACTTTATGATAAACCTATTTTCTTCAAAAATATTTGAATAAGATAATGGTTTTCTTTAATCAGTAATGAGAAACCATCAGTACTAATCATAACCATTTAAAGCACATCCATAGTAAACCACAGAAAAGAAAAAAGACAATTAATGGCATATTGAGTGGATCAAACTTTATTTGTGCTAAACCTATTCCCTTGGGAGCATTTTCTATTAACGTTACTCTCTGCAAGTGATAGAAGTTTTAACCTTGGTGTAGCAGATAAGCCATTGATCTGTCAGCAGACTTTTTCCTACCTCCCACAGTATTGTGCTTCAAAAGTTTGTTTGGAAATGAAACCAAATTCTATGTTTCCTCTACAGATGGTTGACCTCTTTCAGTTAGTGGCTGCATTACTCATTTAAACAATTATACAGGTCAGAATGGTGTAATCTAAATTATTTAGTCTCTGGGTGTTTTTCAGACACCACTGACAGTCCGAGAGGATCCAGCTGCTAGCTGTACCTGGATTTGAACTCCGCAAGATAACAGAGCTTTAGTTAAGAGTTTCAGTCACCATACATCGCTTCATCTGCAAAAACACCCACCCGCCACAAACAAACTACTAACAGACCCACGACCTTGCAGGTATCAAAACGTGCAAATAGCATGGCTAATTATTCCTAGACAAAATGTTCAAAATAGTTTTTACCTTATTTGAATAAAAATACCTGGATGCTCCTTCATCATGGAAATCTTAAAAATACCTTTTTTGTTTGTCCCCCACAGGGAGCAATTCAAGTCTACCAAACAGACTAGCAAAATATTATGATAACCTTTTCTATCCTAATTTGTACTGGAGGCTGTGTGTGTGCTAGGATCAACATTAATTACTGTATAACATTTCAGCTGTGTAGTTCATAGAAATGTCAGGGAGTTAGCTAAAGGGGATGTGGGGTCCTGATACCAGCAGGGGGTAAGTGGCCTCAGCCATTGTGCAGCCTGTGGATGATGGGAATTTACAAAAATAGAATCCATAACTGAGGTGTTAAAGCTAACTAACCCCAATAAAAAGTTCTGTTTCTCCAGGAAAAACATCACATACATAAATTGTTCTCCAGCAATTACTTGCATTTTCTAATAAAATCTAAGTTAATAAAGTCTGGAATCCAACAGCTAGCAAAACAGACTGTAATAATGATTCTACATAATAAGGGATCTACTTTGTTAAAGTTAATATATCAGTTTGAATTAATGTGTTTTAAATTCAGATTCCTTTTGCAGCTTGAATCCAAACTAATTACAGGTTTTAAATTGTCACTAGTAGGAGCTCAGCCAAGGCATATTTCCTCTCTTCTTTAGTTGCACCCTGAGAATTCATGAATCAATTTTTTTCTGGGTCATGACTTTGCCCCGCCAGGAGCAGAGAAAACCCTTCAGTGTGAAGAAAATTTAATGGCAGAGATCCCAGTACAGGCAGAATTTGCACGCAAATGGCTAGGAAGTAAATGGCGGGGGAACTTTCCAATGCATGAGAAAGAAAACTTAAAATCATTTGTAGTAATCCAAACAGCAGTGAATTAAGCAAACAGTTTTAAGCACAGCAGTATCCATGTCTGCCTTGGCAATTTAGGATTGTTGGGTGATTTAGGAGAGGGCTGCTTTTGCAAGACTTTTTTTTAAACAGTAGAGGTCACCTTAGTACAAGTCTCTTCTAAAAAAACAGCACATAACAACAATAAAAACCCCTTTCTACCCAGACAAATTATGCACTTCAAGAGTACTCACAACTTCCATCCAATTTTTTATATATTTTTTTTTAAAGCCTAAAATATATTGTTGGCTTAGTTTCATTATATTTAGCTATAGGGATCATTCAGTATGAAAAGAAGATATTTTTTTTCAAAGTACGTTTACAGTTTTAATCAGTGATCTACACATATTATTCATTGAAATATCTGAAAATTGGTTTGTGTTTTAAGCTTTACAATTATATAAAGATCTGTCAGGCCTACATATTTTTTTGTCTTTTATATTTGCGATGGGGAAAAATGTGACAAAGTAATTTGTTTCTTGGGAGGAGATTCTCAGACATAAATTGCACCTATCAAAATTCACTCATCTTCATTAAAAAAAAAAAAGCATTCAGAAGCCTGACAAATCAACAAAAGATTTTGTAAATTAGCATAAAATATATCCAGCTTAATACAAATTGACAAAGCTCTTGCTACAGTATTTGTTTTCATGACATGGCTACCTTTTATCAGCATTGTACCTAACATCACCTTGGAAACTGCTTTGTGGAAAAGCTCTACCAGACACTGAGAACGAAAGTAGAAAATTATTTGATAAATCCTTAGAATTTTCTATAGGTAGTAAGGGAATTTTTGTAATAATTTAAGACCCGTCAGAAATAAATGCTTGAAAAAAATCTGACTGTTCAAAGTGTTTGCACAGTTCAAAAAGGATTATAAAAAAAAAAATAAATATGGCACACAAGAACTTGCTTTACGTGCAAATACTTTCTTAATTAATAAAATTGTATTTTGTTTACACTACCAGTATTACTGGATTCCAGCTTTAAATTATGTAAAGTAACTGTTTTGGCTATCTTTTCCTCCAGATGAGGTTATTTAAAGAATACACATTAAAAATCTTAGTTAATATCTCAAGATGATTATCTTTATCCATTATGACTTCAGAAATGAAATGCCTGGGACATTCTTAAATGCTGTTTTACTTCTAAATCACTCTATTATATTTTCTGCTTGAGTGATTTGTGAAGAAAACATTACATATATATTTTTTTCTGATTACCAAACCGCATTAGACACAAAAGTCTACTTGAAACTAGTTTACAGTTTAAAAACAGGTCTAATAACAGGTGAATGCTGAAAAATATGCAAACAAAATGGCAGACATGAATGACTTCATTTAAGGCATAATTGCTTCTCATCAACCCAAGAAATCATGCAGAAACAGTCCCTGTTTCAGCCAGCCGGGGAGAGACTGGAGAAATCACTCAGGCATGGATTGTAAATGGAAGGTCCACTCCTGGGTCTCAGCCAGGGAACCGCTCCACACACAGATCCAAGCCTAGGGACAATAGTCCTTAGAAGCACAGTTCATCATAACAGATAATTATACAGCAAGTAAAACAATAAGGTATTTTTGCCTTTCAATAGATAGACTAATTGTGGACTATGGAGTTCTGCCTGGGAGGCATAAAACACACCCCTCCGTGAGTCATTTTATTGTGGTGAGGAGTGGCATGAATTTTGTGGAAAGGGATTTTAGGAACTGGTGAGTTCCATATGTTGTTTTTTGCTGTATGTCTCGGGCACATAGCCAGAGTTTCCACGCACACAGCTAGAAGCTTTTTTAAAAAAATTTCTTCCCACTTGCCTGTTTAAATGTTTTAAGGAACATTTGTGGTTTTTTTCCCCCTAGCAAAGTCAGTAACGGCAATTATCTTCCTCTTTCAAACATAATACCATTTCAACTTGGATAAGGTGGAAAGAACTATATTGGTCTTTTCAAATGGAAAATATGTTAAGATTATATATTTTATATATGGTTTTCATATCAATGAATTCATAGAGCTGGGCTAAAATATTCCCTGAAACTATTGTGTATCATTTGTTTTCTGGGTTGTTTGAAAGGACAAAAAATCAAGGAAGAAAATACATGTAGTTCAAGACAGAGCAGCTTTTGAATCATTTTAAATGTGTCATTCTGCTTTATGCTCAGCCAGTTCTTTTTCTTCTGCTTAAAAAGATGACAAGCAAGCAAACTCTTTTCTAGCAAATGCAAGTGTTAGTTCCTGGATGCCATGCAAAGAGTGCAAATGCATAAGAAGGCTGACCTCCTGCACTAGGAAACAAGTACTCTATCTCTGCAATTTGTGCAGCCCCACTGCCAGCCAATTAACTCGAAGTTGAGTTTTGACTCAAACTCATGACCCTTCAATCCCCACAGTCATGTGTTACATCTGGTATCATTGAATTAGTCCTTCCATTTTGGCTTCTTTTTTTTTTAAACCGTCCACTTTCTTTCTGCCAATATTTTTTTTTTCCTAACCACTAATGATGATTCAAGAATCTTTGTACACTATCTGCATATTTGTTTGTTTTTGAGTAGAGCTCCCTTGGAAAAAATCTGGCATACATTTTTCTTTTCTAAGAATACCATTCAGTTCTGCATTTCATGATACCCTTTTTTTCCTGTTCTGTACTATAATGGTGACCATTACATCATGTACCCTGAGGGCTGTGCTTAAAAAGAGAAAGGATGGTGAAATTAGCAAAAATAAAAGGAACTCCCTGACTTGAATTCACAAACTGTGCTTGTTTTTGTTAAACAGAACAAAATCTGCAGTGACGGTAGCAAGTTCAATAACGTGTAATGCATACGTTTTTCTCTCAGCGACAAAGCACCTTCCTTTAGAAATGCTTTTAAAACATCCAATGTAAACTACTGAAGATATATTAAGTAGTACTCCCCAATCTGTGAGTAGAATTCTTGATTTATTTTTGATTTTTTCAATGGGGCACAGTTTATTATCCGGAACCTATTTTCCTTGCAATTATTTGTAAAATTCTGTTTTGAAATTCTAAGAACGTGAAAAGATGCCATTGATTTATTTCACTTATTCAGAAGTCGGATCTGAAGAATTTGACAGAGTTGAACCTCCACTATGTTAGACATTTTTATTCAGTACTGCTTTTCACAGAATCCTCCTTATGCTATCAAAGTACAGCGAATGGTAGCTGCGGTCGGTAAAGATAGATAATTCCAATAGTGAACATGTAATCAGTCTTTCAGGGCTTAAAACATTCTTTTTTTCTCATCATGTCTACAACGGATTTTCTCACTCAGCTATTGTATGTGCACTGCTTCATCCTTATGTCAGTATACCTCCATGTAAGTCTTCTTGCCTTTTAAAACTAGTTGAATGTAGCATGTATACACGTGCGTGTATGTGCATCCAAAATAAATTGAAAAATCAATATTCTGATGCCAACAGAACAGTCTACATAAATGTGATAGAAGTGGTCATATTTCAAATGCTTTTGTGCATTTTAAAAATATTTTTCTGGCTACTGTATGTAAGTACGATAATATTGTATCATACAGAGCAAGTATTTCACCATCAGTGAAAAATATATGATACATTATTATTGAATGATGTGATATTTAAATGTAAAAGCAGTTGAGTGCCCTATCAGTTTCCTCTTAATATTTTGCTGGTACGAATGTTTTTCTGACTTCTAAATCACACATTTGCTAAAATGAGCTCTGCTAGATATCAGTTTGAACACAGGCACAATGTGTCTCAGTCAGATTCATAAAACAGATAGCTGAACTAGAGTTTGACTTTTGACATCAACAATCTGACTTCAATATTTCTCCACAAAAAGAGACTTCTGACTCTCATCGCTGTTTCAGTGTGATGGATAGCTTTTCAGCTGCTGACAGCAGTGAATGTAATAAATGTAATCATCCACACTGGGGGCTGAATATTTCTATTTTTTAAGGTTTCCCTCTTGTGCATTACGAATGACAAAGTAACACCTGCAGTATTACAGTCACTCCTTTCCTACACAACTGAAATACAAAAATATTATTATAAGTTGTCTATGTATTAGTACTTCAGTGCTAAATAAGCTTTTAATTACCTACATTTATTTTTTTCTCTAAGAAACACTTACAGAAACAGAGCTTAATTTGAGCTCTGTTTGACTTCTCTGATCATCTGGGTTTTCATTGTCATTGCTTCATAATAATTTAATGTCATATGTAATGACATAAAACCAGAGAAAACCAAAGAAGCTGCCAATCTGAACTGATCTAAGTGTTCACGAGTATAAGAGTAGAAAAGCCTGATTTGTTTGTGCCAACAACATTCAGCATGGTCTGTAACTGGGCTAGTGTTCCCTTGCTATTTAATTTTCAAATAGTCTTTCAGTGTACAGTGTAGCTGCTTAATCAGAGTGTTTTATCTATGACAATTAACAAAATGAGTGAATGTATATATTGGCAATACATAAAAAAATTTCAAAATTATGTTTATCATTTAGTAGCTAAACATTTTACTATCCTGTTTTTTCACTCTCTTCATGTATAAGAAACTATTATTATGTTTGCAACTAAAAGTGCATAGCTGGACCACATGCCTAATTCAAAATTAGTTCTAAACTTTCATTAGATAGCTTTATAGAGAAATATCTTTTGTTAATGAAAAACTTACTTGGAAGCATATAAAGCCACAGTTTGCATTTTTCCCCACTCTCTGAAAGCAATGACTTATCTTATTTTACATCTAATTAAAAGTTTAGGGAGATGCAATGGATTTTTGTGCAAATTAGAATTAATTAGAGTTATTAAGAAGCCATGAAAAGAAGGATTTGAGAAATAGTGAGAAATATTATTTAAACCCTAATGGAATTCAGCGAAACCTACAGGTCTATTACAGGCCCCTGATTTGCCAGGATCACTGCAGGGAATCTAACATTAATAAGCACACTGGTAATTAAATCATTTGTTACTTTGTCTGTAATGTTGTAATGTTTCACTGATACTCTGTCAGAGCTCTTTGTGCAGATCAGAGCTAATCAAAGGTAATCAATTTTCAGCATTTGAGAAATCTGTAAATGATTATACATTCATCAGATCATTTAGTGGAGTGCAAGGAAAGTGCAATGCAATTAATCTTCCTGCATGAGGAGGAATTACCACCACAGAATTCAACAGTTATAATTAATTTCATTGTCTTGCTGTGAATTTTGATTGCTTTTCTTTGGACTGTATAGTACAAATGATGATTCATTGCAAAGTATTTGCAAAGCAAACACACCAGTGTGCTATGCAAATTAAAGTAGCTGTATAACAGATAGGTTTCAAACTTCCTATTTACTCAGGGTTGTTGAGTACTAATTTGCCAAATAATTGCTTGTTAACTTTATACGCTCTTCCTCTGAATATTGAGATTGGTAACCAATATAAATAGAAAGCACATGCTGTTTGATATCTCATGGTAAGTATCCAAAATACTAGTTAGTACTTAAACTTGCGCTCAACTAGAAAAAAAACTTAATTTGCAATATATTTTTTTAAAACCATTTATTCCACCTTCTTTAATATTTTAATTATTTTTTTTCCATTGTGAACTGTACTGAAAGACAAGCAGAATTTTAGTGGTTTTACTATAAACAACCATACAAGTTTAAACTAAGCAAAACATTAATTTACCATTATTCCTTTAATATTCATTTTGCTTCCTTCCCATCACTAAATATTAAGTGGCATTTTCAGGATATTACTAATTATTGTTGGCACTATGGACACATTTAAAAAATTAGTCTATGCCCCAAATACCAAACTGTCAAGCCCAAATGTTACGTTCAAGTTTTCCATACCAAACCAGAGCCTACTTGAAGGGACTGGAGCGCTGAGTAGACACATATGCCAATGTAGATTCAGTTACAGGGCTGGAATCTAATTTTAGACTTGGGTACAAAACTAGATGCTACTAGAATAAGCATGATTTGCTCATTGTTAGTAAAATACTAACAGCAGAGAGATGTTCAGATTTGAGAAATGCCAAAATTTCATTGTAGAATTGCCAATTACTTTCAAAAGGTGTTGAATTGGGCTCTGTGGAGGGGAATATAGGAGTATGCATTTAGGTAGAAGCAGTAAGAATAGTTGCAAGCTATATATTTGTCATTTAATTATTAAGTCATTTCAACTTTATTTTAAAAGCTAGAATACATAACAAATATTGGGAATTATATGTGGATGTCTAGTTAATTATTACTGGCGGCATTATCTGTTAGATACTGCTTAATTTAATCAGCTTGAAGTTTTCATTAAAAAGGTAAAATACCAAAATCCTACATTATTTCATTCCATATAAATGAAGTCTGGTAATAGTAATCATGTATATGATTATGTATGTATGTGTATGCATGCATATATGGTTGTGTAGTATATACACACATACATATTCAGTATCACAAGCAATGTGTGACAGTTTTTTTAAAAAGGAGATAAATTTCAAAGACACCATGAAGATGGAAAGGCAATCTCCTTTCAATATTAAATAGTAAAACTTAAACAGTGTACAGCTAATTAGTGTAAGATACTAACAGAGGACAGAATGAGAGATGTTCAGATTTGAGAAGTGCCAAAATATGGAGCTGGAAATACTGATTGTGTAAGTGCTTCTGAGAGCCCTGGAAAATTGTTACAATGAAACTGCACCGAACCTTAAGGTATTTGAACTCATCTCTTCTCTGTTTCAAGATACTTGGCCATGACTAAGTCAATAGGCTGAGCCTGACTCAATGTTTACAGTCCATAGCTAAAACTGCAGATATATAAATCTAGATATGAAGTAAATATCATTTTCTGAACAGAAAAAGATTCTGACTTATAATCTGTTCTGCTAGCTCTCCACAGCTTGTAAAGGTTTTTTGCAGATGGCATCTTTTCTTGTACCAATGAAAACTAAAACAAAGATATATCTTAAAATTTAGAATACAACAACCATGCATTGGATTAACCTAAGGAGTGAAGGCTGTTATTGGTTTAAGAAATGTTTATTTTTAATGTGTAATCAGTAGTTGTGCTATCTGAAAACCAGTGAAGCGAACAACTCAGAATAGACGGAAAATTGTTCTTGATAGATATTAGGTTTATAGTGGATCTATAGCTTTTGCTGAAAGCTCCCAAGACTGTAAAATGGTATTGGAAATCTTAGAAAAATAGCTTTCATAAAATGGGGTGGAGTTACAGTGAAATTCATTTCTGGCATTTGAACTAATTTAGACCATCTTCATAAGAGCATTTAACATGGACTTTTTCATGTCAACTGCAGGAAGAAACTACTGAGAATATTTATATGCTTCTCAGTGCGAATTTTAATTTACATTTGAACGGGGCATGAGCAGATAAGAGGAAAGGCAAGTTTTTCAACTTAGAATGACAGAATCTTCCATATTTTACTAGAGATGAATCAAAGACAATCAGCACAACACTATCCAATCCGGACTGGAGCTCCATGGGCCATGGATTTCTTTGTTACTTTAGGTTCCTGGATCTTCCTTTAAGGAAATTCCAGAAAGAAATGGAAGAGGTAAAAGAGAAAGACGTGAAATGCTGAAAATGTAATATGAAATTAAGTGTCTCCCAAATCCACACCTGCATATTTCTGCACCCCTGTGTGGAGGCACAAATGCTCTCACCCTGATCTTTCATAAAACCCAAACTGCTTCTCCACTAACATTATCCATTTTCTCTGACTGTATGGAAGAATTCAAATAGTTAAGATCCACACATAGTGAAGAGTTTCAAAATGGTCAATTCAGCATTGCTTGAAGGACATTCCCAAAATGCACACTGACCTCTCACTGGCCCTATTCAGTTCACTTTTCTTTGTCATCATAACCTCTGCAACATGATGGAAACCTGCAGTCATATTCTCATTCTATGCTCCAAGCAGTTTAACTTGCCTGAATCACACTATTTCGCTTTTTGTAATTAAAGTATCCCATATTTAAGTTCATTTTTTATTATTTTGCTTTTTCTTTTACTTATTTCAATGATCTTTTATTGTCTAAAGTCTAGATTTCTGCCAAGTTTGTGAACCGCACTTGTCAGAGTATTGCCCACAACTCTGTGTTCCTTTGTTGAAGCTGTAGAAATAAAATGAATAGTATAAAAGCTTGATGGCATCTGTGGATAGGAAACTCATTAAAAGCCTCAGCCTTCTGTTTTATTTCTAACCACATTGCCCTGTGGGATTTCAAGGTCTTGCAGGATGAAACCAGCAGGACTCATTACTTCTAAAACAATGTTTAGAGTTCTATTGGTGGTGGAATGTTCTGCCAGTCAGGTAAAAAACCTAGGCCTTTATCCTTCCTGGGACAATACCAGGCAGCTCAGAAGCTGCTTGGAAAAGTCACGCCTTTGAATGCAACTGCAGGTGTTGCTCCTCAAAGACTGTTGGTACCCTCCTATGCACCCTTCAAAGGAATAATAGAAAATTCACTTTGGGATTCAAATGAAGTCTAAGAAAAATTGAAATAATAGGAACCAACTTTTGAGACTTCCTACATTTTTCCCACGAACTTATGGACCATGACTAATACCCTGAGGGCAAAAAAACATCCTTTTTCCCTCTTACACAGGCATAGAATTCACAGTGTCAGATAAATAAGCTTCATGACCTCACCTTGTTTAAGGCTACCATTCATTTACTAGCAAAGACTAGTCACCACAGTGAGAAAAGAGTGTGGCATTCTGATTGCTCACATTAATTAGTATTAGTTCAAAATTTATGTCATAAAAGAATTATATAAACTTTATTCACAAGATATAAATTTAAAACATTTAGTAAGAAGTAATTGTATTAGTTTGAGTAAAATCATTGCTCACTTTTTCTGTGTAATTAGATACAATTATGAGAATATTCTTGAATATATAATTGAAACAGTGAGGACCTTGCCAGTGTGGAAGTGATTTAGCCTTTTAAAGTAGTACCATAGATTTGACAACTGAAATTTCTTTTACAGATTTGCCAAATAACTTACCCACAATGCCTGGAAATTTCAACCATATTTTTAAAAAGTTGAAAATAGCATTGATTAGTAAATTTTGTACACTGGTGTATATACTTATTTATTAAAAAGTATAAATCTTGACTGCATGTTGAAATACTACTTAAAAATCCAAGGCTGTTGTTACATAAAACAATCTGAATTATCTAAAAAGTAAAGAATGGCACATGTAAATCTTAACTTATAAATGAGATTTTATGAACTTTCAAACCTGAGCAAACACGTTTTAAAGAAAAATTGGGCCACAAGTTTTATTTATAGACGATCAGGTCACATAGAGATAACATTCCTATAATTCATAAAACAGCAAGATAGGATGACACTTGGAAGGGTGGAAGAGAGCTGAGCAGCAAAATATCCTTTTTAAGTCTAAGAATTAGATTCCTTTCAACAATAATTGTAATGACAAACAGCTAAATTACCAACACAGAAAGTTTAGAGATTTTCTCTTTCTGAACAAGTTTGCCAGCAGTAGACTTCACACAACTGAGTGGATAACTTGCAGTATTTAAACATTTTAGATCTAAGGAATCAGAAAGAAACATACTCTTGGGTTTTTTCTCATCAGCTTACAAGAGGACTATGCCAAAAAAACAGTGGCAAAGCATTTTTTTTTGTTTTGTTTTGTTTTTCTTTTTTGTGAGTGTGTCACCTCCATATCTCACTAGGGCAGATATTTTGAATTTCTAAGGCATTCTGTTTCTATAAAAAACTTCAGCAATAATTCAGTCTGTAAACTGCAAGATTGTTTCCTTACAATTTAGAGTTGTATACACTTAATACAAATGGGTCTAAAAGTGGCACAGATTCTGTGAGATTTATTTACTTAGAATATTAAGTTCTTTCTTTTACCTACATTTACATTAGAAATAGGAAACCATAGCATTATTTCTGGTGGTAAATGAGTGGACTGAAGACTATTGGATGAAAACAAATGATGCCCTTCAAAAGAAGATACAGTTGGGAGCTTTGTGTAATTGTTTCTGCGTTACTGCTCCCACAGGACCAGCTGAAGAGATTACCATCCCCAGCCAACCCCCAACTGTTTATTGCCATCCTCTTGCCAGAGAACACTGCCTTGCCAGATCCACTGGTTAAATTACTTGTGTGATCCCTCCCTAATTTATTTCAAAGTGAGTTGGGTTAGCAAAGCAGGCAAGCTAAAAAGATCTGTTATTTCAATGGTTTATGCTGGCTCATTTCAATTTTAATAGCCTAAAAAGCAATCTCAGCAGTAGCTCAGCCAGGAAAACTAAGTGGATGGCAGCAACTGAAAGCAGTCTGGGGTTGGTAAACTTCAGCTTACAGAACTATGACTGAAAGAGGAAAGATGCCCACACCATGCCAATTTAAACCAAGGTCAATCAAAACACTTGGGCACCCACGTAACCTAAAGCATGTGGGTCATCCTACTGCTTTTAATGGGGCTACTAATAAGCTATTAGTTAAGATTATATTTACATTGTTGTAGAAAACATGAGGTTTATTTCATATAACTTTATATATAAAAATGAGACATGTTGTCTACATACATTCTCTAAGCATGCCCTACAATTCATGGAAGAGTTACCACCTCCAGGAGGGTAATTCCCCCAGCTATCTAAGAAAGGACATGTGAGCCGCATTCTGAAGATATTCATCATAGAGGAAAGCCATCACTTAGCTTAAAATATGCATCCATCCTCTAGGCTGCTAAAGTTAGGTGAACTGAATCCAATCCTATCCCTGATTTGTATCTGACCAAGTGGGCTTGGCAACCACAACAATGTTATTTCTGGAAAAAGACATTCTTAAATGAGACAGTTGTCTTTATCAATGTCATTACAGCCTTACCAACCATTTTGGAAAAAGTGTATAAATTATACAATTTGCATTTAGTGGTAGAAATCAGTATTTTGTAAATACAAATAATTACTATATATATATAAGGTTATCAGTTCTTACTTTCACTTCCTTTAACTCTGTAGCTTCCTTGGCTTCAAGGACACTTTTAGATTGTAACTAGATTTTCTAATAAATGTGCACAGTCATGCAAAAAAGACACATATGTTTCTTTGGATTAGCTGTATAGATATACATAAAATAGCCATATAGATATACATAAAATAGCCGTGTAGAACTCCTTATATGTTATATTCTATGAAAATGGAAATTTTGAGAAACATAAAAATTGAATGAAATGCCTAAATTACAATGTAACTTTTTTTATGGTCTGAGTTGGAAATCTATCTTTGATGTTTATTTAAAAATCTGCTGCCTGAGAAGGTTCAAACTTTAAGTTGCCTTTTTTCAGAGTCAGTATACAAAGTCTGAAAGGTTCTCTATCACCTTAGAAACTCCTTCCATAATTGTAAATCAACCTAAACTTATATAGTACAATACAATATTTTTTTTTTAAAAAAAAAAGCTCCTTTTTAAAGTTCTTAAGTCACTTACCAGCTCAAATTCAGTAAGTTCAAGACCTGCTCTTTGCCAGCTAATTATTGAATACTCAGGTGAAGAGTGAATTGAAAGCTTTTCAACAATTAATGGGTAATGTTATAACATCAGATTACAAATGAACAAAGATGACTTCATGAAATCATTCCTCTTTTGGAAATATGCATTTGAATTCACAGTTTCTAAGGTGTTTCTTGCACATCCTTCTGATAAGGGGTAAGAGATGAGAAGAAATGGCTAAATTTGCTAACAATGGTTATTTTCTTATTAGTGGTGCTATCATACCTAGTGTTGGAGGAAGAATGATGCTTCATTGTTCCATTATAAACATTACTAGAGAATTAGCAACTTAATCTGGGCCCAAATTCAACTACTCAGTTTAATAATAGCAGGGAGAGGCTAAGTGATGACAAGAATAAAGATACAAAGCTGAAATGCTTTAGAGTCTAATTACCAAACTGCATACAATGTGTATAGTCAGGACAATAGGAGGATCCTGAATTCTGTGAATGTGTTTTCTACAGAAGTTAGAAGTAGATAAAAATACATGTCAAAACCAAACCAAACCAAAATAACCTAGTGAGGATGTTGTAGCTCTGACATTTATTTGCAATTTAGAATAATTTCTCCTTCTTGACAAGCTTGGGCATGGCTTCTTCAGATTACATTTTAACATGAATAACTTTTTTCCTCATTCATTAAGTATTATAGTTTTAATTTAATGGACATATCAATCTGTGATTTAGGATATAATTTTAAAAGCTTTATTGTTTTTTAAGAAACCTGTAATCTGTGGAAGCTGTCATATGGGGGAAAACCATTAGTGAAGAACACAATTACAATAAAAACTCCCAATACACAACATGTTTGAGAACATGAAACATAGATGAGGTTCAGTTACTGAAATTAAGCATCTCTCTCATCCAGTCTTACTATGAATGGATGCTGGTTCATGCTCCAGGCTGCAAGTTTTCTGCAGTCAGCTACAGATGTGATAGGACTTGCTTTTACACAATCATTTTGTCTTATCTGTAAGCATCCCTCACTTGGACAACTTGAGAGGCATTAAGAGTGTGTGTAGATGAACGAGCTACCCTCTGAACTTTTGTTTCTCATACTCTGCAAGAAATGCCTGCAACACACTTTTACACTGCATTGTACCACTCAGAGCATACAAATAAGGAATAAATGATAAGAACAAGGTTTGTAACACCTTACTCTGCTGATAATGTGTTGTTTCCATAGCTAAGTTTTTCTGTGATCCTCTTCTTAAGAATATTTGTTCTAACTCTGTTGCAGTTTGTTAGTTATGAAGTGAAATATAAACTTCTTTTCTTGCTTACACTGAGGAGAACATTTTCACCAAGGTTCTCAACAGGACTTGTGTTTTCATGCCTCTACAGTCCTGCAATAAAATCTTTGTCAATTAACAAATCCAATGTTAACTATATGTACATATAGAGAATTTTTAAAATACCAATTCATTGTTTTTCCTATACTAAATTTTTCCTTCTTTCATAATCTTAATTTTTTCTTTGTACCACAAATAAGTTTTTACCTAGCCAACCTTCACCTCTACAAATATACAATTATAAACAAATTGCCCCTGCCCTGAGCTATCCCTGCCCAGCTAGTCAAGTTAAAATAGCAGTTCTGTTAAAGATTATAGAGAACAAAACGACAGTGAGTTGGAGAGAGCTAAACCATGCTGCTTAGAAAATTGATACAGTCATTAAACAATTCAAGTCATAAGTGTTCATGACTATCTTGCTGACAGTAAACTACCACAAAGTAATCTATGGGAATATGTTCCATCACCTCCAACTAGTGAGAAAAAATTTCTTCCATCCTGACGGATGATGCCCTTGATTATCTCCTGTCCAGACTACTGTCATGCAATATGCCTGTGTTCAAAAGAAATTAATTTAATTAATATGTTAAGCTTCAGTACATGTCTCCCTCAATGCACCTAGAAGGTGTTATCCACAGTCTAGACATCAACTCCATTCTCTCACTTGGTGCTTACCTCTACGTTCTCCTCCTTGGAGTCACACATTTGCTGTTTTTTTACTGACACAGACTGGAGTGATGCAAGTCCTATAATAGAGGTAACAACTCATATTTGATACTTCCCAGCTAATGCTGTACATTGGTTTGGTTTAAAACTTCTAGAGTGCAAAGAAAATCTGTTTTCAAGTGTTAAAAAGCCTTACTTTTCTTTCAGAACTAGAGCTACACAGTTTTATGGCAACCAGGACCATCATACTGCAGGCATATTTTTTTTCATTCCTTGTGAAACAAAGAAACTGGACTATCACTTGTTTACTCCAAAAACAGGGGAAGGCATGATCTGGGGGAAAATAGTAATGAAATGAATAATTGTTAAGTTAGTTTTTATTTTTTAGGAGCAACTATATATGTTTGAAAAGGAATTTTGTCATTTTAGTGTGTCCTGAAAAGAATTACATGCCTCTTTCAGTCATTTTTAAAAGCAGAACTGAACTTTGAGTATTTCTTCTTATTATTATATTTATTAATCATTAAAGTTTTTGACATGCTTTCTTATTATTGTTTAATACTAATGTCAGTGCTAAACCATAATATAGGTGAATACATCTGTTGTTTACTCTGAAATGGCTATCATAAATAAAAATAAATAAAAATTCATATTAAAAATAAGTTATAACATACCAATGCAATAATGGTTTTTAAAAGCTCTCTGCCTTTGAAATATATTGATATATTTAAGTAAAAAAAAGAGATCACAGTTCTATATCATACCATTGACACACACAGAAATAAACAAAACTAAGTTGGAGAACAGACCTGCATAACATACGGCTCAGGGACTTCATGCAGCCCGCAAAGCAGCTTCTTTAGCATGCCAGCTATTTAACAGCAATGTGTACTGTTATAAAAAGCAGGGTGTGCATCCTGGCTGGGCTTTTAACCAACCTCTCAGCTGAAAGCAGCTGATGAAATGTGTATCTCCTGGCCAGACATATGGGTGGGTGGGAGGACATTATTTATAGTAAAAAGGGAAGGCAAGAGACACTGAACAGTCACGGCAAGAAGGTGAACAAGGTGGCAAGGGAGGGTCATCACTGTAGCACAGAAGTAAGAATGGACTAGATATTAATATAAGAGATCCTAATGGCTTATATATTTAGAGGGGACATCACTGCTTAATAACTTCGTCATTATATCCATCCTTGCCTCCTTAACTCTGGATTGAGTCTAGCAAACTCTTGAAGTGAATGAATACTTCAGTCTCTGTGCTACAATTTTAGACAAAAAAAAAGAAAATATATGCAATACAATGTAAGTGTTACATCCCTAAATTTAATGTAGACTTTCAGGTCATGTAAAGCCTCTTACACTCACAATTTACTAATGATTTTGCTTGTCATCTTTATCTCTATTATTACATATTACATACTAATTTTACTCAATTATTCAGTGTCTTAGTTGTGGTACTTCATAAAAAATTAAACCTCTCTGGAATCATGGTAAGACTTAAAAAAGCAGATGAACTGTAAGAACAAGTACACTTTTCCCAAATGTGGCTATCTCAAGGTGATAAGAGATAAGATCATCATCTAAGGGGTAGTTATCTTGACATAACAGATTACTGCTGCCAAAAAGAAAAAAGCAGTATTTTCCTTCTGTCTCATATTTGTCTCCTTCTTTCTTCCACTTTTAGTGGTGGTGAGCAGTTAAATAATATGTCCCACAGGAACTGAGCCTGGAAACACGAATGTACCTCTGAAGATGGCTCCTTGGGAGGGCTTCTGAAAGTGTTCTCTGATGAAAGCCTCAGCAACATTCTCACAGAGAAGTTTCTCTCCCTATGGTTTAGAATTTCAGGAAGAACATAAAATCTGCTGGGTAAGTGAAAGAGCAAAAGAGAAACACAGAGTTGAATCTCATGTATCCTTAGTATAACCAGATGAAGTATGCTTTCTTTGATTTCTTCTATAAATACATATAATCATGTTGTCTGCTTTGGGTGTAATGACTAAGTGTTTGTATTTCCACCTGACCATAAAAAGTTAATTGTGAATTAAGTTGTTCTGCACACATGATCACGACAAATGTTTAAAATGGGAGGATGGACTACACCAAGTTCTCAGCTCCCCTTTTTCAACTGCACAGGCCGGATGAAGAGCTAGCCCCAGTGAGGCCAGGAGGGATAGAACTTACTCTGAAAAAATGAGCTCCCTGTCCTGCAGTAAGATATTAAGAAGCACACCTAAGCCTTGAACATGACAAAACCCACATTGCAGTATAAAGGTACAGTGCAGGATTAAAACAGAAGAAAAGTGAGCTACCTCCAGTTGATTTTTTTCCTTTAAAGAAATGGCCCGTCACTTATGAAAAAAAAATAGAATAATACAAAAATGTTTCTAGGTTAAGTCTGAGGTTGGTTGAAATGCCAACAAAATGAATGATCCTTCAGGAACACATACCGGCAGAACACACAATTGTTGATATTAATCAAGAGACTGTAACTATAACTGAAGGTTATATGTTCTGCATATGGCAGAAAATATCAATAAAAATCCAAATAAGATATTTCCATCCTTCAGCACTGAAACAAATAGCCTACAGAGACTGAACTGGGGTTTCTCTGCTTATGTGACTTTACATGATTTTTTTACGGCTTGCTTTCTGGTATTTAATTTTTCCCTTGGTAGTATTTCACTAACTCACTATCATCTTGACTGACAATGAAAGCACTGGATTGATACAACCACTTTTTTAGTCCCCTCTTTTTTTTTCATTATTTTATGCTATAATCTCATTTTTGGACATTTTTTTCCTTTGTTCATAAAGTATTTCACAAAAACAAAAATATAATTATTGATACATACATACATATATCCTAAAAGGTTCCTCTGCAATATATAGTACTGATATTCTACTTGCATTTTAAATTGTTTGAAAAATAGTCTACAGACACCTTTTAAAACTTCATACCTTATGTGTAATTAGTCTAGCACTGTTCACTCATTTGAACTAAGACAAGTAGATTCTTTCTGATCCAGGACTGGTGAAAATAACGTCAGTGATATCTGCTGAGTGTTTTTTATACGCACTTTTTCCAAGCCAAATTTGCACTGCTATTTCTCTAAGAAAGTAAAAAATGTATCTGATTCAGAATACAGGCCTGTAACGTTCAAATGTGCATAAGATATGTTTGCCTTTTTATCTTATTTGCATATATCTCATAAATATGCCTAGAAAATATTACTGATTTACATTCAGCTTGTTACTTATGTATAAAGGGTGCAGCCTCCAAAAAGGACATGTTTTCTCCAGTATAACAGTATATATTTGTTTATTTCTGCACAGTGTTTGTGCCACTGCAGTTAAATTTGCAGCCCACATTTTGAGGATATACCACTCAGTTTGAAGTTATGATGATGATTTTCATATCCATGTTTTTCTCCTTCAAGCAAGATGAAAAATGTTCCAGCAAAAGCATAAGAAAGCTATTTTAAGATCTTCGAAGAAAAATTAATATGTTGCGATGATATTTCATCTTAATCTGGCATCGCCCAGGCTTGTCTCTTTCAAGGAAGGGAGGACATCTGGGAATGAGTGAAAGCCACAATAAAATAAGATCTTTTACTTAAACTGAAATATGATGGCATAGTTGTTTCTTGACAGTTACATATTCAATGAGTAGGAATAAGTGCTATGATAAAGGTGCATGATTTATTGTTATACGCAATTACATGAGCTGCACAATATTGACATTTTACAGGAAACTGAACTGATATTTTAGAAATAAAAATGAACTAGAACACAGCTATACTTATGGATTTTCATAGCATAAAAGCAAAAGAATATCTGACAAAGTAGCTAGAGAGAATTTCAGTGAACAGGAATCCCACTGTAAATTAAGATATTTTCTTTGGTGTGTTTCTGTTTCTCATATTTAATGCCTGGAATAAATGCAGGGAAGAGGGGATATTGGTTTGATATCAGAGACTCATGTTCTCTGTCACATAATGTAGGACATGAATCAGACCTCATTTCCACTGGTTTTATACTTGTGCAATGTAATTAGCCTGAAAAAGAAACTCTCATGTGAAATACATTTATAATTCTGGACAACAACATTCAAAAATGGTAAATTCAAACTGAAAATGACCAAGGAGAGGCTAGTGGGATAAATAGATGATTGATGAGACAATCTTGTCTAAAAAGTGTTGAAAGGCTTTGCTGGTTTGTCTAATCTAACAGAATGAAAGTTAAAGGGAGGATAATCACCATCACTATACTCTTTGGTCAGGTATCAGGAGAAAGAATGAAATATTTAAGCCATGTTGGCAAAAGAGCATTCAGATACAAACTAGCCATCAGTAAATTCAGGCTAAAATGAAAATAAATTTTCTAACCCTTACTGAATTAAGGTTCTGGACATCACAAGATGCCAGGAGTGATGAGTAAAGTGAAAAATTTTAATTAATTGTTTAAAACAGCATATTAAATGTTTCCAGTGTGAATTTCATGCATCAGTCTTTTTTACAATGACTGAAGCCATCATTTCAGGAACAATGGCTCTCTATCCCATATCCAGAGCTATGGATGTCAATTTGAAACTCTCCTCTGCAACTTTTATAGATCCTGTCTGTCTTTATTCCAGTTTTTTTTAATTATCTCCTACATCTTCCAAAATCAGGTTTCTTCTTTTCCTTAAATGCCAACTGCTCAAATATAACACTTTTTCAGCAATCATACAAATAAGATCTGTTGTCTGCATAATATGAACTAATAGAATTAGCATCAGATAAAATATTTTCTTAGTTCATATTGGAAAAATGACATCCCAATCAATTAAAATAACTGAGTTGCATTTCAACCTGCGTTTACTTGTGTAAGGTGTCAGTTGTCTCTGCCTGCTGACCAAGAAGGCAAATTCTGAGAACACTTTTTTCTCCCCCTTTTGTCTCCTCTTTGCAAAAGTTGCAAATTCTTTAGGAAAGGATTTCACAAGACCCTCAGTCACACTTATATGCTGCAAAAAGGAAAGTGGCAGGCAGAAGGGAAACCCCATCTTGAGACATTGTCATGGTGACATCTTGCGACACCATCTAAAGACTGTGTCATGAAAGACACCAGAGTGAAGAAGTGGTGTTTGGGTTGTGCTTGCCGTGGCCACTCTCCTGGATCCTAAGGGGTGGAGGTGGAAGGAGAAACACCAGTGTAGTTCATGGACCATGTGGCTGCAAACTGTGTTGAATACAGTTTCTCAATGTAGTTGTTGGAATCCTTTGCAAAGTATCTGGTCTCAACACGCCTCTCTCATTGATCCTTGGCTTGACATGGGTAAATTAAACCACACAGATGTTAACGGGCTCAGTTTCTTGTTCTGTGACTGGCCTGTTCTACTGAATCTCTGGGACAGCTGATGCTATCTCTATTTCATTTTGATCTGCACTCGTTTTAAAAGTAAAGCATATATGATTCATTATTTCTATACACAATTTCTTTTTCATTCAACATTAAACAAAAAATGGTTGTATTTAATATTAATGGTAGTATCTGGATAATATATCCAGAACAGTTAATATTAAAGCTCAAGCTACATCCATTGTATTTGCAATATTATCTTTATCTCTCCATCCCTGACTGTGTACTATGCCATTATAACTCCATCAACAACTTCTCTCTTCATGTCAAGTATCAAACAGAAGTCAAGAACATGGTCACTGAAGCATGATGTCTCTTCACACAGTCAGATGGAGAGAAGATACATTTTCATCCTAACCAAGTTTTTTAAAGGAAAATCATGTATTTTTCAGAAACAGAACCAAACCATAAATATATGTCTCTCATCAGGAAACACATAATTATTTTATTTTGTTTTGAAATAATTTAATCTATTGTAACTATTTCTTCCAACTGCTTTTGGTATTAATTTAGTTTTACTATTAAACAATTGTCATATGGAAGCTATTTTATGTTCATGTCTTACTGATGGGCTAAATGCCTCAAAAGCTTCTACTTCTCTCTGAAAAGATCCTAGTGATCCACTGCTGATATATGCTTGTATGCAGGACTCTGGCTGTACCTAAGGGGAAAGAATTGCTATATTATATGGAAAAAAAGTTCTGTTATTACAGGAGTAAATTCAAGTACAATGTTTCTGATTATCTCAGTTTGAAGTGTGAATGCATAAATAATCTACTCAATAGAAAATTTCAAAGTGAAACCTACAGAAAATATTGATATTCCAAGTTTTTATTCTAATACTGAACGATTTACATTTCCATTACTTGAGGAATTCAGTAACATGTTCTGCACATCTGTGAATGCAACATTTGGGATATATATTTCTAAAGTGTTTATGCAAGGTTTTATAGCTATTCCTGGGCGGCCCTGTGCATATTTTGAAGTTTTCTTACAGACTTCTTGCAGAATTCTGATAATTCTTCACTATCTGTGCTAGTGTGCTATTATGTTCAGATATATGCAAGGCTCCAACCTAGCTCTGCTTTGCCTCTGTAGTTTCTACCCACAGATCTATCCATTTCAGTGACTTTGTAAATTCTCCCTAAGTCCCTCATAAGCCTCCTGAATATGATTCAAAGTTAATTCTTTTCCTATATATTCCTTCTATCTGCAGTGCTGTCTCCATCACAGAGCAGATACATAAACAGGACCACCACCTTCATGTTAGGAATTGAACATACAAGATTCTACCATCTTCCTGTCAGTGACTTGGGAATGGTGCAGTAGATCTCAGCATTGGGGGGATTTTCTTTAATAATCTTCATTGCTTGTTGTTTTATTTTATAACTGTTAATTAAATACCTCTTTTGACCTCCACATAAATGTCTTTTCCTCTTCAGTGTTTCTGTTGCTGAATAGCTGTAAACAGTTACTAATTCCTTGATTTTTCTTCTAGTTAAAGTGGTGAATCCTTTCTTGCCAAAAAAGCAATCAATGCCATGGAAAGTGGTGGAAAGTGAAAAAGAGGGTTGTTCCCTACTGAAAAAGACAAGTTATTTTAAATTGCAAGCAAAACATAATTATAGATAATTACCACAGATTACATTTTCTACATACATGCACTAATTAAATCACCTATAGATGGTTAGATTTTTTATAGTTTTTTTTACTTTCTATTTGGCATTAAATATGATAAATCAAATACACAATAAATGAAAAATGACAGCATCTATCAAAATTGTCTTCAGAAACACTTAATTTTTTATAAACATAATAAGAAAATTCCCAAAGGTTTGAGAGTGAAAAGTAGTAGTCTTTATCTGCCTCCAGTCAACTGTGAAGCTAACTTAATAAACACGGAAGTTTTAATTCCAAATATATTCTATTATTTGCAACTAAAACCTTGTGACTAATAGAAACCAGTTTGTGTAGTTCCCATGTCAGTCCAGGTCAGTTCTTAATCATTGTACAAAGCATGTCTAATAGAGTGAAAAATAGAGAACAAAACAATACAGTTTGTGCTTATCATATATGAGATCACTATTATTTATTTAAGAGAGGTAAGATCCATAACCAGAAACAATGTTTAGATTATATTACATATCAGACTAAGTTAGCAGACCTATAGGGAACACAGTATTGCATCTTCTACAAACTTTAATTGTGTATGCCCAGGGATGGACAAAAGATCAATGTCTCATACCCTCTCAACTTTTACTAAATTCACTGACATAAGAAAAGAAAACTGAGGGGGGGATTTGACCAACACCTATAAATACTTAAAGAGTGGGTGTCAAGAGGACAGGGCTGGTCTTTTTTTCAGTGGTGCCCAATGAGAGAACAATAGGTAATGGATACACACCTGTACATAAGAATTTCCATCTAAACATGAGGAGGAACTGCTTTCTTTGGGGGTGGCGGAGCACTGGAACAGGCTGCCCAGAGGGGTGGTGGAGTCTCCGTCTCTGGAGACATTCAAAACCTGCCTGGACACGCTCCTATGCAACCTGCTCTAGGAGGAACTGCTTTGGCAGGGGGATTGGACTGGATCTCCAGAGGTCCCTTCCAACCCCATAGCATTCTGTGATTCTGTGACACGTAATGGCTAAACTAAAACATTCTAAACTGTCAGAGGTTTCTTGAAGTAAACATTCTCCTTATAAATCAACATCCCACCACAGATGCACACTTTTAGTTCTTTCCTTTGTCTTGTTTGGTTATCATCTTGGCAGTTTAAAATAACGGTGCTTACTTTTGTAGGCAACTTGGGAAGGAAAAATAATTAATGCTATTCACCTAGCAACATTTTCCTCTTAAGACAATAAGTAATAACCAGCCTTCTCTTTTTCACTTCCTTCATGACCCTCCAAAACTTCCCTAATATCATAGGTTGTTTTGATTGAATATGCAAAATAATCAGTGCCACTCTGATACTTTGTACTTTAAATTCTTTACTATGTGCTGGTCACAATAGTATCTTTCAGGCTCTAGTTTGTTTTGGATTAAATCCCTAATTTCTCACTTCAGCAAGTAACAGTAATGATCTCTCCTATCTGGCTAATGACAATTTAGCACTGTCACTATGTGAGATATTGTATCCTTGTTGTCCTGTTTCTGCCAAAAAAATTATCATAATAAATGCAATAGAATAAAGGACTTCTTTTTATGTTGGCGTACCTAACAGCTGTTTATTTTGATCATGGAATTGATTCTTCAAAGCCTCCAACTTTTTTTTTTGCAAACAGCAATCTGGTTTTAATTAAAATGTTTGCAGAAAAATTTGCTATAATAATAATTGAGATTCCTGCTAAAACCTACATTTTGAATTTTTTGGTCGTGACATTCACTCTGGTTCCTGTGTCTGGATCCTGAGATACTTGTAGTGTAGCTTAGTGAAACCAGGAACAGATACGTATATCACCTGGAGATGGAAATTGAGAAGAAAGTTTTGCAGTTGCATTGCAAACAGGCTGGATCTGGTATTTCTTTAAGGACATTTTTTCCTGCCTGCATAGTACTATGTCCCAGAATTTGGATTCAGACACCAGTCTGTATTGTGGTATAAATTCTAGTACTCAAAAGTAATATTTGCTAAGTTAGACGTACCTGCTGGAGAAACAACATACAGTAATGACTGGCAATCCTGGTTCCATTTGTACTGGCAACTCTTCCCATTTGTTGTTGCACCTCCAATTTAGATGGATTAGATTGTGGAAACTATATTTCATCCCTTACTGAGCACTGGATGAAAGGAACAGTGTCCTTCACTTAGTGGTGTCTCTGACACACGAGGCCACACAATCACTTTGCAGCTTCTTTTGCCCAGAAGTGGGCAAAGCCGCCCAGCCAGCACTTATGACAGAGAAGTCAAGGAAAAAGTATCACGGTAAACGGCCACTTTGCCTAGTTGTGGATAAAACCTGGTAGTCACTGCTGGGACTAAGCATCTCTAATATTTACTACTCCATAACACCTTTCAGTCCTAACAATATCTCAGCCATTTCTGCCTCAAGGTTATTTTAAACCCAGTATCACCCCTGTCACCTTGTATTTCAACTCAACACATTTCTGTTTCTGTCCCAGCATAGCCCAAAATCTCAGTATCATTTTAAGATTTATTTTACACACAGCGATGACTAATTCAGTGTCACCCCAGTCCCAGAATACCATTATTCAACATCGTCACAATTTGTTTCTCCAGATTCCTTCCATAAGGACTACGTGGGGGGAAAAAAAATTCTCACTAGTAGACATAATTAATTTTGTGTTTGTTTTTAAAATAATCAGCTAATTAGTGGTGTGACATAGTTCATTTGTGACTTTAAAAATATTTATGATCCTTTATGATTCAATTCTATGCTTTGGAGGAAAATAACTTTACAGTGTTTAGAGTGTAGAACATTGCCAATTTTCTTAAAAAGAAAAAGATTTGGACTGCTGGACTAAGCCTGCCCTAATAGCTGGCAATCCATGATCCAGATCAGGCTTATGTATAGAAAGAGCCAGAAAAAAAGAGTTATACTAGGTGTGTATTCCTCTAGATATGCTTAGTAAGTTTGAAAAGCATTACAATGTCTCTCTGGGAGTTGTCTTTCTCCTTGCACCACCACAGCAATAAGGGGAGCAGAAACCAAATTTCAGCTTCGATAATCAAACTCTTCATTTATTAATTATTCCCAACATTATATAACTTATGTCACCAATACATATATAAATATGGCAAAACCATAGTCACACACACACAAAAAAAACCAAACAACCCCCCCCCAAAATAGACAGTCTCCACAGTTTCCCTCTACAGCCACATTGTAAGTACGTAATCCAATGTGGATGGCAACATAAAACAACTTTAATTTATATCCCTGTGAAACTGCTCCTCCTCAGTGAGATGAATACCACTTTCAAAGAAAATCAAAAAAACAAAACCAAACCAAAAAACCCTACTGTCATTATAATACCTGCAGAGTGATACCACTAACAGACCTGGCTGTTTGTTTCTAAGGAAGAACAGCTGTGCAACAGACTGCCTGAACAGTCCCTATTACAGAATGCAACATGGATCACTGACACAAAGGAAGCACTACACCAGCTGGCTTTCTGTCTTAGAGCATTTCTATTTCTAGATGATTTACCTGTTCTCAGTCCTGTCACCTTAGCACTTCTACTACCCAATTAAAAAATGATGTTGCTGGATTCTCTGCTGTAAATTAGATAAGTTATTTTTCAGATCAAACTGGCTACTTTTTTTTTTTTTAACTTTGCAATACATGACTTATTTTTAAACTTATAAAAGCTGCTTGATTATTTATTTGTGGTATATTTTGTTCTCTTGTAGAGTTTAGATCAGAAAAATTCTTTTCTAATGTATTCATATGCAGTGATCTACATTTCCTAATCATAATCATGTCAGCAAAAGTGGAGCTGCTCTTAGGATAACATTTTAGTCTAGAAAATGATTTCCCTTTAAAATGGATTCAATGGACATGATGATATAAAAAGAAGATGCAAAATTACACACAACAGTTTGCATAATCAAAACAGTTATGTTTTGTATTCAGGCAAGATTTCTTTTAGCTATATTAAATGGAAGAAAATAGACCTTTTGGAATTCTGCAAGTGTGCTGTGGCTGTGAATACAGTACCAGTGGAATTCCAGTAGGATTATGAAGAGGATGTACAGAACTCTAAAAAAGGATTCACCTAAGATAGAGAGAGACAACGTGAAAGGATAAATGGATTTTTTTTAACAATAGTCCATTTATTTCAAAGTGGAACCATATTTTCTACTTCGTAACTAAAGTTAAATTTATTGAAGCTTCAAACATGGAATTGTATCCTTTTGTGTAGGAAATTTACTGGTCCTTTTCTAAATAAATGTAAGTTCGAATGAGTGTAACGAATAGACCTTCATTCAGTAAATAATAACTAAGGTATGTGCATGCCTAATTTCAGAACAAAACTTGCACATCTTACAGAATATTTCAAGTGTTCTGCAGGTGACTCCTTGAGACACTGTTTCTCAGGAGAAGACAGACTTCAAATTAGTATTTCTCTTCCCTAATGAACAATAATCTTGATTCAACACATCAAAATAACGTATTACAAATGGCTACAGAAAGTACTGTTGGTTTTCAAGGATGCTGTGAGGATGATGTTGTGAAGGTTACTGAATGAAAACCTAACCCCTTAATATTTAATGATTTGAATTAATCAATGTTAAAGCTAGACATAAAAATTTTTCTGTCCCGTGACATTTTACAAGATTTGAGTTATTTTTCCTCTTGTACCTTAGAAAAAAATCAGAGTCTTTGCAAAGAGACTATGAAAAGGAAGAAAGAGAATTTCTGGTGGGCTGCATATCAGGCAAGCCAATGGTTATACAAAGATCCCAGGTTCAAGTTCCTTATCTTCTTGTCTTCTAACCTAGACCAATTTTAAGCATATGTTAAGAAGACGAGTTACTAGGTTTCCATTGAAAATGGCAAGTAACAGAGGAGTAAATGATGACAGGGAGAGGAGAAAATGGACTCACAATTTACAACCAGACATTGACTTGGTGTCTCTGAACTCCTGAGAAACAAAAGTTCCTAAGTGCCAGTTAGATTTTCTGTATTCTTTTCAGCATTACAAAGAAAACCCCATTTTCCTTGGATGAAGATGACACTGGCTTTTACTGCTCAGCAAAAATAGCTGGGACAGCAGAAGAAATTTTGACTTAATAGGAACTTTGCCTCTCAGGTGATAATTTTGTATAGGTGGAAATTATTTCTGTCAGTGCACTCACAAGTCAATTTTCAAGCATTGATTTAATAATGAGAAGTAACACGCTGTCTAGAAGTAAATGTTTAATATATATCTATCATCTATACACAAATGCCTTCACTCATGAGTCGTGGGAAGTGTCATCATTAGAAGATAATCACAAAGGTTCAAAAAAAGGCTGAATTAACACAGCCTCCTTACCACGGCATGTCCTGTAAAACAGCTATACACTCGAGTCTATTGCTCAGACCTGAGTGGGATCAAATATTTTACATGTATGCAGGTTTGATGTACGAAGACACCAACCAAAGCCAACTTCTTTCTGTTATTCAGTAATCACTAAATGATATAACCTTATTTTTATTGCTTCCTGATACCAGTGATTAAGAATTTACCTTAGGTATCTGACCTCAATTGCAATGATTACTGTCTGCTTTACAATGTTTACTGCATTTAAATTCATAACATTGTGAGATAAAAAAGTGCAATTGTTCATACTAATGAAGAGCTAGTAGATTTTAAGATGAAGGACAAAATTCTAAAAATTATTTAGATGCTTGAATCCTACTGAGTTCAAGGAGCTGAAATTTATCTTTCAAGGGTGTCAGGAGTGATGGGCAGGATTTATCTCACTTAACTTTAAACTGTCTAAGCAGTTTGTCAGCTCTTTCTATACAGAAATGCAGGGCTACAGATCTCTTGAGAACAATTCATTCTTTCCCCATCTAAGTCAGGATCTAAGATAAGGATCTAAGTCAGATGAATGAATTATTCTTTGGAATAATTTTATTTTCCACTGATTACAGAAAGAGCCTAAATGCCTAGCAGGCATAAAATGGACAATGCACATAGTCAAAGGGAAGTTAAATGAATTCTGTCTGGTGGGTCCCAGAGAATGTCCACTTGAAATTAACAGGAGGGATCTTCAGCCATTGGAATGTGCTTCTACAGTACCTAAATTGAAAAACTGATGCTGGCATTGAGATGACTGAGTCACAGAAATGGGATGTAACTTCTCCTCCCACCAGAAGTCAAAAAAGGAATTGTCATAATAAGCCTCAGGGAACTTATAAGATTTATGGTTGCCTAGGTCTTCCCTTGTGATTTCTGAAACCCACATGTCACCTTGTGACTTGAAGCATCTAAAGTTAAGCTGCCCAAGCCGTGTTGGCATAGCCTACATTCCTCCTTATTTGCAGCAGGAATTAATTTCTTAGTATGAAAATTTCAAGTAATTGAAACCCTTTAATTCTCATGTAATTTTAAAATCTTTTCTCTCAAGGTTTTTACCCCTGGACAACCACTAGCAGACATATGTCAAATGAGTACTTTTTGTTTCAGTCCTGTTTTAATGGCTGGGTATTTGCACAATTAAAAAGATATCATTACAATAGATAATGACTGGGGAAAAAAATATACCCTTAACTTATTAGATCTTGCCTCTAGCATACGATTGTGACAGGGTAAGACCAGCAGACACACATTGCAACCATTCTGTGAATAGATAGCTTCAGTTTCCCAGCCTCACATACCTGACAGTCTGATAATCTCAAAACTAAATTAACTTTTAGGAAACCTGAAAAAATAAAGAACAAAATGCTATTGACAATAAAATCATCTGCTTACTAGCAGACTGTGTAAATTCATAAAATGGAAGGGGTTTTCTTCTAAAAAGAAAGAATCTCTATTTCATTACAGTTGCACACTGTGGTGTGACTGATTGGTTATTGCAGAGCTAATAAAAAGATGACTACTTGCAGCTGATAGCATATCCTATTTCTATCTAATTTGATGGATTTCTGCTGGGCTGATGGGAACCTGTAATCACAAAACATTGAGGAATCAGCTATTTCAATGACTGTGTGCAATTTCTAATGTTTTCTGACTGGTTAGCCTCACTTAGAAATCCAGACTCTTACTATTTGTTATGAAGATAAGTCATTAAAGTGTACACTAACACTTTCTTATTTTAAATCCATTTTCTCCAACCAAACATATGTGATTAAATACTATCTTTTTATGCCAGTGAAAATTATCATTTTAAGTTCTTGTTATTAGTGCCTAATGGTTCTAGGCATTGCACTATTAATAAACAAAAAAGACACAGTATCTGCCTTAAAAGGATTTAAGAACACCAGCTAAAAGTAGAAAATAAAGTAAGGGTGATTGTTGCTCAATGGCAGAATTATCACAAACCACTTCCACAAAGAATTTATACCTTGCAGTCTTACTTGTTTTTTAACCTATTTTTAATCCAGAATCTGGGACCAGGCTCTGTAAATCCACAGTAAACAGAGTTTTAAAAGCCAGTGTGTTAAACTAACAATTACTTGGACATGCAGTGAGCCCAAAGTTTCTGATGGCTAAATGTAGCCAGATATTCCTCACTTAGTTACACAAACACAATAGATATGAGCATACCCTAATGGCTGCATATATAGCAGTTGTCAGATGGCAGTGAGGTGGTAACAACAAAGCCAAATCAAGGCTATTTTAATTATTCCTTCGATGCCAATTAAAATATGGTTTTGAAACATAATGCATAAATATTTCTAGAACTTTTTTTCCTTCTGGCCCTGAAAACTTTAGGGGTCCTGAGAATCTCAAGCCATAAGAATCATTAGATCTGTATGCAGTCTCAAAATGCCAAACTTAAGCACATGATTGTATTCCTGAACTGGTTTTATATTAATTGCATGCTTTTTCACTTTCTCAGTTTAAAATATCACTGGTAAAGTTAGTTCCATGACTGCACAGCTACTGAGACCTAACATAGTTGTTCTTTTCAGTTACACTTTTACATATATACATAGATAATAGAATCTATGTACATACATAAGATTTCAGTTCAGCAGCCAGCAACTATCAAGTTCAGAAAGTTAAGGTAGTTTAAGTGAACTCTTGGAAACTTTTATTTCAAAACTAATTACACATTTGAACTAGCCTACCAAACATCTGAGTCTTTAATTAGACTCCTTAAAAAGTGCTGTACAAAATACATAGAAAATATGAGGCAATTTTAAAATTGCAAAGAGAAACAATACCTGTGTCAAAGGATTAGTGTGTTTTTTCTTTTATATCAGTTAAGTTGTTTTATTTCTTTTACTGTAACTAAATTCTCACATCTTAAAACTAAAGAGGAGGGCAACAAAGCTGGTGAAAGGTCTGGAAGTCATGCCCTATGATGAGTGGCTATGAACTTCGAGTTTGTCTAGTTTGGAGAAAAGGAGGATGAAGGACAACCTCATTGCTCTCTACAACTTCCCAAGGAGGGAAGGAAGAGAGGGAGATGCTGATCTCTTCTCATTGGTATCCAGTGACAGGGCACATGGGAATGGCTCAAAGCTGCATTGGGGGAGGTTTAGAATAGGCATTAAGAAGCATTTCTTTACCAGGAGGGTGGTCAATCACTGGAACAGGCTTCCTAGAGTGGTAGTCAATGCCCCAAGCCTGTCAGCGTTTAAGAGACATTTGGACAACGCCTTAACAACATGCTCTTTGGTAAGCCCTGAAGTACCCAGGCAGCTGGACTAGATGATCTCTATAGGTCCTTTCCAAGTGAACTATACTGTTCTGTTCTGCCTCTAAGACTAAACCAGAAGATGGAAGCAACTTTCATAGGTTGCTTAAATAAATAATAGAAAATATCACCATGTTTCTGCAAATTCCCCCCTCCTCCCAATCTTTATTTCCTTCTATCTTTCTTTATAATCAATAATGTATCAGTAGAAGGATTACCAATCACTTAACTTTACAGCAGTTTATAACTGACTTCTGAAAACTAGTCTGTCTTGCTCCAGTTGTTGACTCAAATGAACAAGAAAGTTTGTATATTTAAAAACTGTGAGGTGCGTTGTTTCAAATCACTGAGATTTACATACTTTTCTTTTAGAGGAATCATTTCCCTACTTAAATTTTGAAAATATTCCATTTTTTGTTTTCCTTGAATATGCAGAGCTTGAACACTGAAGCTAATGCAGCTTCTTTTCTCATTATTGGCCTTTGTCCTTGCTATTTGAAAGGTCAAACATACTTGAATTTAACTTAAAATACAGATAATCAGAACAACAAAACCCAAATAATTCATATACTTCCCTCTTTATTATATGCTGTGTTACTGCCTCTGCAGAGGAAACTGAATTATATTTGCCTAATTGGATTTGCTCAACACGGCTCTGGCTTAATGGTTTCTCTATAGAATTTATTCATTTCCAAAGGAGTCATGGTAAGAGACATAAATAGGTGGGTTTTTTTAATTTAGTCGTAAGTACTAAAGAGAAATGGAATGAGAGGACATCAAAATGGTATTTCAGGGCCATCAAGTGCTGAGATTTTGTGGAAATTCAGTGTAAAACTATTACCATCCAAAGATACAAAGAAACTATAATTTTAGGTACACTTAGGTAGTACATCTAGCATTTAAAGGTACCAGACTGGGGACCAAAACTGTAAAATGCTTTTCTGTAAACAGAGCATAATGTTGATAGGGATGACTCATATTATTACTAGAATTCTTTATGCAAAATTAGACTTATTTCCTGTGAAATATTCCATAGATTATGACCATCAGTCAACAAAATATGAAATACAACATTTCTTAGATTTTCTTGTGGCCTTGAATATAGAAAATGCAGCTTGTAATTATCTAAAAAAATGTTACTACAACTTTGCAGCATACATATTCATACCCAAAATGGTACCTGAAAGTCATCCATTGTTCATTCATAAATCCTATATCAGCATGTCAAATACTGGTGACAGTTTATGTTGCTATGTGGTTATCTCAATCCAGCAAGTGGTTATGAGTGTGCCTAGTGTTCTAGAGAGAGAAGATGACTGCACTGTGGTGGACCAGACTCAAGCCAGCTGTTCACCCACAGTTACCTATTAAGAACTTAACATCTTGAGTGGTGGACCATCCTAGACACGATTATACTCTTTTAGATTAAAAGTGACTTGTACTTTGAGAATATGGAGGCATGTAATTTGACAACCAGTATTTATCTTGACTTTTTTAACAGTCATATCTATACCCAAGAAATGGGAAGTATTTCTCTACTTCTACGTCTAGGTAGCAAAAGTCTGACCACCATGTTAGGACAAGATATTGAACTTAGCTTTGCATAACTTCTCTCTTGCTTTTTTTTTTTTTTTTTTTTTTTAATCTCCATTCTGGGACAGCAATAGAATCTGTAGTCACTGGTTTCCTCAAGAAGCAGAATTGAATGGCTGGGTGAACCAAGGTTTTATAAAAATAAGTGTTGTGAACTTGAATGTATGGGACTATAGAATTGATTGAAAATGCTACAAAGTTTTTGATTAAAGACAGAAAGCAGGAAGAGTTAAAGGTGTGGCAGGGAAGGAAGCATATCTAGCTTATGCCTTGAGAAATCCAATGGAAACAGGTATAGTAAATCTTACAAAAAGGAAAAAGTTGAGTAATTAAGAGTGTGAGGGAATCCCTGAGACAGAACACTCACACAGTGTAGACTACAGGAAGCCATACTAGTAAAAGTAGAAGAGTGGAAGAATTCATGGGTGCTGCAAGATACCAGGTTGTTCTGGAGCAATCAAACACCTCACACTATAAATTTATAGACAAGCCCACAAAGCTGATGGGAAGAATGCTTTGCCCTAGGCCATAGACCCTGGGAATGGATAACATACTCCTTTTCTATTTCTGATAATGATTCTCTAGGGTGTTTTTTTCCCCTTTCAGTGCCTCTTTTCCCTCATTTGGGGGGAATGAGGATCCTAGCCTTCTTTCAAGCATTCTGAATAAAATACAGTGAAAGCCAGTTACTATTAATATTATTGTTGCTGTACCGAAAGAAGTTCTGCTCTGGAATTTGTAAGATTATCTTATCTATCACCTTTGCTACCAGGGAAATTATAGCAGCAGACGTCTTGGATAGTTTGTTGATAATAACTGCAAAGCAGTTCTCCATTTTCAAAATGGGGAATTTTTGGCAAAAGCGAAAGGGGAAACTACAGTTTAATTATATGACCGGATCTATGTAATGGCTTGCCAATAAAATTCTCTCCAGCCACAGATTCTTGTCAATGTCCCTACACTGGCTTGCATGCTTGCCTAACCACTTGGTGAGGCAATTAAATTTGCTAACCCAGCAGAAAACTAATCTGGGGTGGGAAGGAGGGGGGAGGAAGTAGGGGGAACAAGACTATCCTTTTCAGTGGTAACAAGCTGTTAGATTGGCTCAACTGCATCGTATAACCACGCCACGATTTTTATGCTTGGCAAAGTATTTAGATTCTTGTTCATCAAAGCAATTAAAAGTGTGTGTAAATTGAAGCATATGAGCAATCTCACCCATATTCAGTAGAACATTTACCTCTACACCTAGGTTTTATTCCAATTTATGTAAGTGTTTTGGTAACTGTCTGGGATTGTTCAAGTGCTTGAAATTAAGCACATCTTTAGGAGCAGTGCTGAATTAGAATTAACAGAGTTTGGAACTTCATTCTGTGGTACTCTACATGGAGTTAGTTGGAATCTTTGCTCATTTGTAGTCAATTCAACCGTATGCTAGCTTCAGATTCCTCAAAAGTCTATTGTAAAAAGTTACTGCGTTGTTCATAAGTGTAGCATGCCATTTGCATGGTGTTTAAAATGTGGAGCATCTAAAGGGTATGAGGCATACTCCTTCTGACTGGTATGCATTTGGCAGTTTTATATGAAAACTTATTTTGATATCCATGTAGTTACAGGAGCTTTATTCTCTTTCTATGTGTTAAAAAGCCATAACAATGAAAATTAAATGAATATAAAACTTTGCGGAGAAATCACTCAATTTTGTAAGTGAAACAGCTTTTATCATAAAAAGCCTAGATATTCAAAATGATTGAGTAAGATTTTCCGTGTTTATTTTGCAGATGGGTTTTCAGAGGTAGAAAAATGTAATTATAGGAAATGCAGTAAAATGTGAGCTGTTTGAGGCATAAAGTGCAGCACTTAGAATAAGACAATTGCCTAAATTCCCTGATTGACAGATGGATGTCACATTAGATGAAAATGATAACAGATTTAGTGGACTGAAGAATAACTTCCTCTTGACAGTGCCCTGACCCTTAACCTACAACCTGACTCCTGTTAGCTTCACTAACACAGGGTAATTGTCACAGGTGCAGGATAAAAGAAACCCCTACAGCAGCTACCAGTGGTCAGGGGCTTATTTCTTTTGATGACCAGAAATGCACTGTTGAGATATAGTCAAGAAGTCCTGACCTCTGTTGACCTTTCAGGGCATTAAAATTTACCCCTGGGAAAAGGAAACTATATAAAAGGAAAATAGTCTGTTCTGACTAATGCAAAGCAATATTTTACCTGTGTAATAATTAAGTTGACAAACAAAGCAGAGTGATGGTAAAGTAATTTATTTTCATCAACACAAAAGCATGTTTCTCACACAATTGTAACATGGTTTCAACAAAGACCGGTACTGTACACTCAATAGAGTTCATGGGTTTTATAATTATGAGTAAATTCTTTACCATGTCATACTCTGGATATGTGTACTGTTCCAAAATGATTCTGTTGTATTTATATGCTAATAGTATCCTTTCAATAGAAGCCAGTTCTTTGAATTGTATTTAAATTTTAGGAAGGTAGAGGATTGTAACAGTATTTGTAAATGACATGGTGACAACTGTGAGACTTCACAAAAGTTTATACCTCCTTCTGTTAGAAAATAGAGTACATTTTATTCTTTTTTTCTTCAGCAACATGAATGGGGAATTCAGAAAACACAGAGCAACACAATGAGCTATGCAAATATATTTTATAATAGAAGAAAGAATATTATAGAAGAAAACAAAATGACTGTGTCTCCCATTAGAATGAAGTCACTGCAGTAACCTGCCTGTGTTGTTTGCTTTATGCATAGAAGAATGAGCATTACAAACCTGGAGGGGGGTGGAGGGGAGGAAGATAAATGACTGTACATCTCATTAAATTGAAGTCAATGCAGTAAGGAAGCCTGCCTGTGTTTTCAAAATGTTTCATCTTAGAAAATGAAACAAAACAAAACAAAACAAAATCAAAATCAACTTCTTAAACACCTGACAACAACGAATTGGTGTATTCAATTATGGTGTTTATTGGTGCTTAATACCAGGACCATCCAAATATTTATTCACTAAATATGAAGGAACAAAAACAATGTTCTAAATACAATAGACTTACTGGGATCAAGTTTCTGTTCAGAACAGTAGAGCTCTAAAAGACCCCTATGCAAAAGGCACAAATTACTCTAAAATTCGTTGAAGGTTCTTATTAAGGTCATAGGTCTTGCCCTGTGGTTATTATTCATCCACAAAATGCTCTGATAAGTAATATGACACTAAATTAGTATACACAAGCCTTGGGATAATTGTGTAAAGAAAATAAAAAGATCAAGTTACCCCAGGAGTACTATATAGGTAGACAACTTCACTGTGAAAGGTATAGTAGAATCCATCTGTTTTTATCCTGACATGTATGATTAAATGATAAAAAATATAAGGAGTATTCCGATGTAACTTATTGTCACGAACACTTGCAATAATAATGCCTTCCTTCAGATTACCATCTTTTCAAATGTGATGAGATCATCAGGTAACAGTGTAAGATATGAAGGCTTAGCACGCTGTGTTGTTAGCACATTAAAAAAAGAAATTGCTGGGATAATTAACAACTACCTATTTGTCTGTAGGCTGCATTCATTATGCCTGCACAAATTGGAGGTCTCCAAAATCTGTGCAGTAAAATTTACTCTTTGTTCAGGAAGTTCCCCTTGGATTTGGGTAAAATTCTGGTTTGCTGTGTCTATTGTAATTGTGACAGGCAGTTGACATGTCTCATAGTCTAAATGTAGTGGCAAGCAGGGGGTGGTACAATGGTGAAAAAAACTGCCATTCATTCTTGTGCAAAGGAAAGGTGTTTCTTAGCATATTCCAACCTATGTTCAGTCTAGAGTTGGGTCTCTGAGGTTGAAGGTCAAATCTGTGAGGTCAAAGCTATTTCTTGTCAATCTTCGTTCACTAATGACACATGAATTGGAAATTAGAACAAAGTAAGTAAAACGAATAGCCAGAAGGTGAGTGTCTGTTTTATTACTCAGAAGAGCTGGGAAATCTGGCCAATTGTTGCCCTATGTGGCTTGAATGACAGTTGTTAAGTTGAAAAAGGGACAGTGTGATGGGAATGCCACTTTAAATCTCAATTACCTCCTCCACTCCAATCAGCTTGGTAGAGCTTTAATGAAGTGCAATTCTCTGTCCTTTTCCTCATACTTCTATCTCCAGAATAAGCCTCACATTCAAGTTTGACAGCAGTACAATCAGTTTTCCATTCATCACTGGCCCTGTTTTAACCCTGCTGAAAAAGGGCCTAATGTACATGGCAGTGATGGCAATTAGGCAGAAAAGTAATATTAGAAACAGACAAAAGCCCGAGTCTTTTAGCATTACAGGTGTTGGGTTTTTTGGGGTCTTTTTTTTTTTTTTTTTTTTTTTTTTTTTATAGCCCTTTCTAGACATAAAGGAATAGGCAGTGTTGTTAAGTTCCCTTCTTCAGTCTTCTCTTAAGCTGAAAGTCCAACGATTTCAAGATTCAATTAATTAGAGACATGGAGAGCCAAAGAACAAGGTAAAAGCTACGTTCCTTCTAACTGAAGACACACTTAGTAATTGGCCTCTTATTAAAATGGATATCTTCTGGGTGTATGTTTAATAAGGTTGATAAAAGTCATCATTTCCTCATTAGGACAGTGGATGAATATACCCTCAGCGCTCGTGTATAGAAAAGAAGGGAACAAATATAAAAATAGCACTCTTTTAAAATGTAGGAATGTAAAATATTAAAACAGAGAAGCCTAGGGCTGATCCTCTGGGGTAGGAAGAGAGGAAATTATCGTGTGTCTGTCTATGTGTACGCAAACACAAGAAAAGCAAAGGGAAAGGAGTTTACTGGGGGTTTCACTTTCTCATTTTATCTGAATAGGTAAAATACAGAAAGCCTTTGAGCTCCATGACACGGACTACCACTGGCTTGTTAACGTGAGTTTTTGTCTAGAGGAACAAGGTAGGAGAAACAGGTTACAAGAGACTTCTCTTTTAATAGGCAGTTTACACCTACCATTTCTCTGCTTAATCGTTTTCTATTTATGTCATATGAGAATTGTGTGCATCCTGATGTATGCAATCTGAAACACACATATTCCGGATTAGAATGCCTGAGTTTTATTTTGGTTTGTCTTTTTTTTCCCCCTTCCCCACCCCCAACC